>ML814833.1:52142-96282 GCA_009831015.1 Picea engelmannii | reverse complement strand
TATATTCTATCAAATCTACATATCCATGTATGAGGAGCACTTATATTACTAAATAAAGGTCAGATCTGAAGTTTGTTAATTTATTGTGTTTCTTCCTTCATTGTCGTGTATCCAATGCTTGTTGTGATGTTCATCATGCTATAAAACTCAGCAAAATCCTTCAAGACTTATTTTTGTAATAAAACACCTGCAAAAAAAACATCAAACAACAACCACAAACCCTTGTTCTTTGCCAAAATTGGTTGGGAACATTACACTCACCTTGGATAGTCCACCCCATACCTTATTCAACATTTTATGGAGGAAGTTTCACTCGGTTGTTCTTGGACACTACTCAGAGAGGTGATGCATGATCAATCCACCATGGACACTAGTTTTCCCACCTTGGATGTTGAGTTCCTTGATGATGACATCATGCACTAGGGTTTTCTTGATGATAATGGGGATCAATTTCCATTGGAGCACCATTTAATGGCTTGATGAGATGACATGACTCTTGATGAGGAGACACACACTCCACCTTGCTTGCACCACTTTATGATGAGATGAGGCCTTTGGAGGCTTCACACACCCTCTTGGAGCATGATGTCACCACATGTGTGACCTAGGAGGACATTATTATGGTGTATTAGCATGATTATTCATTGTTAGAGGATATTTAAGGGGTTACACCCAATTGTATCATGGATTCTTGTTTTTTTATATCATTATGTGAACATATGCGTTAGGGTTACCTCATATAAAAGAGGATAACACTCATTATGATCAAACACAACTCACTCACTTGTGAGATCACTACTTGATCTCTATCTCTTATTTTTCGCTATGGATGTCTTGCATGCACCTTTGGAGTGACTTGGATGGATGATTTTCTTGTTATGGTCAATTTTTCATGCAATTAGATTTTCCTCATGATAGTGACTTGACTAGTAAGTATTTCTTCCAAGTTTAAGTGTTATTTCTTGGTGTACTTTGGTTAATTCTCTATTAGAGAGGTAATAGTTGCATGTTATCATTATTTTGAAACCCTAAGGAAGGATTAAGAGAGGTTATCCCCTTCCCTTGTTGTATTCACCTTGATTTTGTTTAAGAATTCAAGGTTTTCCTTAAGGATTAGGAGTGGCTATCCCATCAAGGTTTTCTTTGGTTAGGGTTTAGTTTTAAAGGTTAGGAGTGGTTATCCCCCTATAGTTTAAAACCTAATTTTCCATCCATTCTCTTTCCTAGATGTGTTAGAAGAAGTGGGATGGCACCTTGCATTTATGAGAGGATAAACTTTAGCAGATTTTCCTTTCAGGTTTGACCTAGGTTTATGAGAGGATAATCCTAGGGTTTAAACATTCACCTTTACTCTTGTACATAGCCTCCTTTGAATGCATTATATTGACTCCATTTTCCCTACAAAGGAATACATAACTATTCTTCATGATTGCAAGTGATGATTAAAACCCTAGCAATATCTAAAGCTCTCCCTTTCTCTCAAGCTTCTTGATAATCAAATTACTAACCTCATTTCCATACTAATCCTAACTCAACGCTAGTAAAACTAAGTATATTTATTGTTGTTATTATAAAAGGTTTACTAAAACCATTAGGGATGGACTAATTACCAATAACTTACTTAATATTGGGGTAAAATAGCTCATAAACATTGTTTGATGATTGGATATTTATCTACTCATTCAAGGCTTGATTCTAATATATAATTTATATTTTTTATAGGCTCATTTCTTGTTGTTGTTGCAAAATATACTTTGTTAATATAGACTTGTTTACTACTGCAATTTTACAACAGAGATCAGATTTACTTGATAGATAGCATCTAGCGGTTATTGGTAGTTGATTTGACTTGGTAATTGATTATTATATGCATTGGACTACTTGTTTCACACACATAAACCAATTACCTTGTATAACTAATCCCAACCTTTCTTATTTCCTAGACCTAGCCTATCTCATTAAGTGACCAAGATAGGGAGCCATAGACTTGTCTTCAAATTGCTATAGGATCCCTTTAGGTCATAATTGAAGCCTCCCTTGTGTTAGGTATATTTCCATCACTAAAATGAGGTCAGTGTTTACTAAGGTGGTAGTGGTAGGAATTCCTAAAGTATTACACTTCATTACCACTTGTGAGAGGGTTTGCACAAGTACAAATTGTGTGATAACATTTACTATTCTCAATAGGAATACTTTGATGAAGGAAGGGTTGACTGACACTTTCCAAGGCCTCCCTTTGATGAGGAAGTCTTGGTTGACCCTTCCTCAAGCTCCCCTTCTATGGGAAGACTATATTCTAGGAAGGGTTGGTCATCCTTCCCAGGACCCTCTTCAATGAGAATACCATATTGATGGAAGAGTCATATAAACCTTTCCTTGACTCTCCCTCGATGGAAATACTATGCTTGAGGAATTCTCGATCGACCCTTCCCAAACCCCCTTTCAATTAGAATATTATTTTGGAGGAAGGTTCGACTGACCTTTCCCTAGGATACCCCTCAACATGAGTACTATGCTAGAGGAAATCTCGACAGAAACTTCCTCGGGCCACCTTCGATGAGAATTTTATGTTGGAGGAAGGGTCAATCGAAAAAAATATTACGCTAGAGGAAGTTTCGATTGACAAAAATATTATGCTATAGGAAGTGTTAATCGACCCTTCTATAAGATCTCCCTTAACAAGAATACTATAGTAGAGAAATTTTTGTCTAGCCCTTCCTAGTTGATAATACCATTCTAAAGAAATGCTTGATTGACCCTTCCCTAGGCTACCAATATACAAGAATTATATGTTGGAGGAAGGGTCGGCTCACATTTCCCTAAGATCCCACTTGATGATAATACTATGTTGTTGTATGGTTCGTATGAACTCATCCCTATCTCTCCCTTGATGGGAATACTATGCTTGAGGAAAGGTCTTCTAACCATTACCTAGGCCCCCCTTTGACTCGAATAATATTTTCAAGGAATAGTGGACCAACATTTCCTTGGGCTACCCCTCGACATGAAAACTATGTTAGAGGAAAGATAGTCCAACAATTCCCTAGTTTCCCTAGCCCCACTTCAATAATAATAGTGTGCTAGAGTAATAATGTTTTATGGACCCTTCATGGGGCTCTCAATGAGAATACTTGGCTACAGGAAGGGCCAGTTGATCATTTCATGATATCATGCTCAGAGAAAATACTATCCTGGAGGAAGGGTCGACCAACCCTTTCATTGGATCACTCTCTACAAGAATCCTATGTTGGATGAAGGGTCAGCCAACCCTTCCCTAGAATACCCATCTATGATAATTTTATTCTAGAGAAATGATTAGTTGACCCTTCCTAATATCCCCCTTGACGAGAAATTATGATGGAGGTAGGGTCGATTGACCCTTTCCCTGTTTCATTGTCAGTGAGAATATTATGCCAAAAGAATTTTAGATGGCCCTTTCCTTAGCTAACTCACACATGGGATACTATTCTAGAGGAAGAGTTGACCAAACATTTCCATGGCTCACTCTCAATGGGAATATTATACTAGAGGAAAGGTTGTTCAACCCTTTTGAAGCCCCCCCCTTCTTAGAGAATACTAATATGGCCAAAGGATCAATTCCCTCGAAGAGAATACTATACCATAGGAAGGGTCAACTGACCCTTCTTCACGCTCCCGCTCCATGAAAATTTTATGCTAAAGGAAGAATATGTCAAACTTTTCCCAAGATCCCCCTTGATGAGAATACCATGGTGGAGAAAGGTTTAGTCGATCCTTGTGTAGACCCCCTTTGACCAAAATACTATTCTAAAGGAAGGGTTGATCGAACCTTACTCAAGCTCACCCTAGACAAGAATTATATGCTAGACAAAGGATCAACCATCATTTCCTAAGGATCCTCTTCTACGAGAATACTATTCTAGAGGAAGGATTATCCAACCCTTTATTGGTATCACCTTTAAGGAGAATTCAATGTTCGAGGAAGGATCGAAATACCCTTCCATGGGCCCCCTTTCAATGAGAATACTATTTTGGAGGAAGGGTTAGTTGACCCTTCCACATGTTCCCCCTCAATGAAAATTCCATGATAGAGGAAGGGTCGACCAACCCTTTCCCAAGATAACCCTAAATGGAAGTACTATGTTGAATGAAGGGTCGACCAACCCTTCCTTGGACTACCTCTCTATGAGAATATTATACTCGATTAGAATACTATGCTCGAGGAAACGTCAAACTCAAGCCTTATTTCAATGAGAATACTAATGTGGAGGAAGGGATGCTTGACCCTTCCTTAGGCTCCTCCTCAACAGGAATCCTACACTTGAGAAAGTGTTAGTCAATCCTTCCTTGAGCCCCTATTTATTGAGAATCCTATTCTAGAGGAAGGGTCATCCACCCCTTACCTAATATCACCCTCGATAAGAAATCCATGTTGGAGGAAGGTTCGGTCAACCCTTTCCTTGGTTCACCTTCAACGAGAATACTATTTTAGGGGAAGGATCATCCAACCCTTCCTTCAACTACCCCTCTATGAGAATTCTAGGAATGAAGAGTCAATAGACCCTTTCCTTAGACTCCCCCTCAACGTGAATATCATGCTTGAGGAAGAGTTTACTGACCCTTATATTGGATACCCGTTGATGAAAATACCATCCTTGGGGAAGATCGACCAAACTTTACATTAGATAGCACTCAAAAACAATACCATAATTAAGCAAGTGTGAGCTGACATTTCTCCATGCTCCCCCTCCATAAGTATTTTATGTTTGGAGGAAGGGTTATCCAACCCTTCCCCAGGATCCCCCTAAAATGAAAATTATGCTTGCAGAAGGGTCATCCAACCCTTCCTTTAGATAAATGGTGATGGAAATACCATATTTAAGGAAGGTTTGGTTGACCCTTCTCCATAATCCCCCTCCATGAGAATACTATGTTGGAGGAAGGGTTAGTCGACCTTTCCTTGGGATATCACTTGACAAGAATAATATCTCAGAGACAATAAAATATTATTTGACACAGGCTTCTGTAAATGTTATGAAACTTGATTCTATGGTGGTGATGTCGCTATGACATTTCCCAACCTTAGAATAAGTTCCATTAAGTTATATCAGTATGCTAAAAGGAATTTTGATCATGTCTCAAACAATTTAGACATATCTATTATAACCAACTACAAATTTGAATAAAATTGCAATAAATGCATCCAACATCCCAAATAATTTGGCTTTATATATCTTCATTCCCGAAGCTAAATGAATATATGGAATTGACCTTGACATTGGCAAGAACGAACAGTTAACAGTGTTACTATGGAAATCCGTGCAACATATTTATATAATGTGAATTTTACTCTTGAAAATAGAACTTTCTATTCCTACTATTTTTGTCCTAATCAATGTCATTCTAGATAGACTTTCTAATACATGGATTTTGAAGGTGAATGCAATTTTCTTGATAGTATTGGATCAACTTTAAAAATTAGTAACATGAACAATTGTTACGGGAAATGATTTAATTATTTTGTTGAAATTGTATGTTGCCTTGGGTTGACTAGGTGAACACAATATAGGTAGGTAAGTAATGAAAACATTTTTTAGCTCTAATTTTCATGACAAATTTTAGAGGCTCTATCCTTGAATTAAGACATGGTATAAACCATTGTTGAAAAAATCTACATCGACAAAAAATCAACGAGGGCTTAGAATACAACTTTTAGGCAACAACAACAACTTTTACATCCTCTTGCTAAGCAACTTAAGAACACAAGTTGTTTTCATTTGATCTCTTTTACTCGTGTATATATGGAACTGAATACTATAGTTAATGCTCGATCTAAGGAAATTCTACATCTTCTTGTAGGTCAGTTACTTTTGGACGAAGTTCTAGATGGCCAAGTTTCTAAAGTTAGACAATATATTTTGATATAATAGGGTAGTAAATTTCATGTTGATGAAGTATAAATGTTATATGTTATGCACCAAACACCTAAATATCATAAAAATATAAAGAGAAGCAACTCCATGCCTTGAGAATGAATGAGAATCCTCTTCGAGGGGGCAACCTATTTTTACAATATAATAAATGCACAAGATGAGCTGATCTCTAAAACTAGGTCTCCTTCCAACAAGTGTTTTCCTCAACACTTGATTAGCCATGGTGTCTCTACATGAATAAATCATATTCTCACATTGCTTTTTCTATTGGTAAGTTTTTCCACTTGATGAGGTACTCAATAATTGCTCAATTTTGCAGTTGTTTGATCTGTGTTTTAAAGATTGTTTCCACTACTAGTATTATTTTCCCTTAATGTTGCTTGAGTTTTCTGGAGATAAATTGTGGATAAAAAAATCCCCTTATTCATTAATTCTATGGTAAAATAGTATGAATTGGGATATTGTCACTAATTACCATCTATAAGCAAGAAACATAGAAGTCAATATGTATATGTGAAGATGGAGGCAACTCCAATTGTAATCCATACTTACAATCCTCTACAACACCTTATAGGGACCAATCGTACTTGGGTGCTAACTTAATTTCCGTCTTTTGTTGCTTGAGGGACATATGTTTATATGGTTCTAATCTCTTTTCGCTGTGATTTTGATCTACTTGTTGGTTCATCCTACTTTTTTCTATATCCAAGTTGTCCTTTAATAGTTGGATAACCCCATCCTAGTGCTCTATGCATTCCTTCACTGCTTGAACCTTTTTTTTTCCTCTCAAAGGTGATGTGATGGATGGATAATGATGGCCATAAAGAGACATAAATGGGGGAATTTTTATGAAATATGGAAGGATGTGTTGTACCACCACTTTTCCAAGGAAAACCACTTGACCCATTATGTTTGTTTGTCAGATGCAAAGCAACAAAGATATTCTTCTAGACAGCTATTCACAATCTTAGTTTGTCCATCATATTAGGGATGGTAAAAGGATTTGTGAGCCAACTGAGTACCCAAACAAGCAAATAATTCAATGCAAAAATATCATTGAAAATTGAATCTTTGACTTACAATAATCTTGTGGATTCCATGTAGCTCCTAAATAATTTCCATGAACACTACAGTTATTTTACTCAATTTAAAAGGATGAAAAAGAGAGAAAACAAATGGACATATTTTGTGAGTCAACCCACCACTAGCATAATGACATTATTTCCTTCGAACTTCGGTAGCTCTGTAATTAAATCCATTGAGACCTCTTCCCAATGTTGACTTGGTATGGATAATGGTTGTAGAATACCATAGGTCTTGATCATCTCTCCCTTATTCTATTTCCAAACCAAACATTCAGCTGCAAACTTTTGAATACCAATTTTAAGATCTTCCCAGAAAAAAACCTTCTTGATACTGTGGTAAGTTTTCAGGAACCTTGAATGTCCGCCTATAGGAGAAGTGTACAATTTCAAAAGGAACTTATGTTTGAATTGGGAATTCTTACATTAATATAGAAGATATTGATACCACAATGAATCATTCTTCCACACAAATTTTATCTGGTGCACTTGCGAGGCATCTCCACTTTCCCACTAACAAGAGGAGGTTGAGTCAAGTCCGACAGGTCTAGTCTTGGTCTCTCCTCAATCACATTGGTCAGAAGCTATATCTAGAATGGTCCAAAGGGATTGGGTTAGGTTCTCTAGGATCAAAAAGAAGAGGTGCCAACTACATAGAGGCGACACTTCACTCGGGTGTTGTATTCAAGGTCTTGCCTTACTAAAAGATAGGAAAAAGGATCAAATGCAAAGTTTTATTTAGGAATATTTCTTTGTATTGGTTTCTTGAAAAACTCACATGTGTTAGTTTTTATAGCTATGGAGGTACTTTGCATGTTTTGTCTTGTATGTGGAAGTGACCTTGTATTTACACTACTAGGAACTTGACTTTGTAATGGGTTTTTATAAAGTTGTAATAAAGTGGTTATTTTATTAAAGTGACTTTTTATTAAGTGTACCTTCTAATATTAAAGTGACGTTATTTCATAAAGTGCACTTATGTTATAAAGTGAATTTGTACTTTAATATTTTAAGTGATTTATTTTGGAGGGAATGAATCGTGTCCCTTGATCATGTAAAAAAAAGATTAGATCTTGGCCTTTGAATGTAGGGATGGGGAAGGTGAAAAGACACTTGCAAGGTGAAATATCACTTTCAGATTATAAGAGAATGCCTAGGGTAGTGTGCAAGACAAATGAAGAGGAGTTTGAGAGAGATTTTTGAAAGAGCTTTGTCAAGGAGAGTAAGGGAAGCAAGATGGGCACATTCCCCAAGAGAAATTGGGCACATTTCCCAAAACTTTATGTGTGAAAATTTGTTGAGTTATTTATTGTTGTTGGAGGTCGTACTGTATGGATCTGTATAGTACATATAGTAAGGAAGAGGGCATGGAAATCGAGGCAGATTGTGGGCATGAATGTTGAGGTTGTTTGTAGTGTTTCTTGTTGCAACAGGGTCGTACAGATCAGTCTGTATAGCTGACTACGGGAATTATTTTTGAGGTGTTGATTTGGAGCAAGTCATATAACAGTACGAATCTCTGGGCATGGTTTTCTAGGTAGGTTTTTTGGGACAGTTTGTGTTTTGTAAGTGAATTCTCTTGCTAGAAAATGTATTATTTTTGTTGATATGTACTTTCCTGAAGCTAATAAATCTCTCTCTCTCTTTCTCTCTCTTTGGGTTTCCCCACATTGGGGCTTTCCCTGGCTGGTTGCCTAAATTTCTTAGTTTTACATGGATGTGTGATTATTGTTCATTGTTATTTTTCCGCTACTAGGTGCTTAGCAATGTGTATTTCTACTTATGGTATTTTCTGAATGTGGGTTTAATATATTTCAGAGTTCATTTAAGACAATTATCTCTAGATGTTGCTAAGTGTATGACAAAATTTGTTTAAGTTGATTTTGTCATTAAATTTCTACATGGTATCATAGATTGGGCTTTGAGTTATAGTGAGCAGTGTTATTTTTGGGCAAGATTTGAAGTGGGAAGTTTGTTGTTTTTTTTCCATTGAATAGTTGATACAGATATGGTTGTTTGCATTAGGTATGAGGACCATTTGGATGGGATTTCCAACTATTTGCAATGGAAATTTTGGATGTCAGTTATTCTCAGGGACAAAATAATTTGGAGCTTTGTCAACACCATAGTTGTTGTTCCCACAGCAGACTCTATAGATTTGGATTTATGATGCAGGAGCATCGCTCACTCATCAAGCGAGCCAGCGCGTGGAGCAGGGAAAGACAGTTGGACAAGCCAGCAAACTTCTTTTTGAATTTTACCTTGATATTTGTTGTGCTAAACATTAATGAGTTGATGTAATGAAGCGCACTTGTACATTGTAATGGACCTTGAGCAGATAAGCTCACGTCCTTAGATAGATGAGGCATTTAATAGTTTTAATGTTGTTAGATAGGAATTTATTGTAGATTTGATAGTTGTAGATTTCGAGAGGGAAAACGGAATATAGGCACCCTCCTTTGTATTATTGTAGATTTCAGAATTATCATTCATACAGGAAGAGAGAGCAAGCAGAGAACTCGTGGAGAGCCCTCATGTACAGATTGGATTAATAGGAAGAGATTTTGATTCAACTTCATGACTGGTGTTGTTTTCTCTATGTATGTGTTTATATGCTCATGAATGATTGCTTCCTTTGCATGCATTTGCTTTTGAATATGCTGTGCAGGTGTTTTCAGAGATTTGTTGAAGTCTGAAATAGAGGAGAATGAGTTTCAATTGTTTCTTTGTTTGAGCCAGGAGATTCCTGCATAGAGTGTAGTCGAATTCATCCGCATAGAGTGTGTTGATGAGGCTCAGCAGTTAAGCTCTCATACTCGTTCACCCAGAAGTTGACTTGGGTTGGAAAAGTCATGCAGGGAAAGTGTCGACCGAATTTGGAAGTCTCAGTGGCGATTCTGAGCTAAGGGAGTGGAAGATCTATGTTGCAGGTGAGTGCACGGGATTTGAAGAACTCAACAGTTCGAGAGCTATTGGAGGTCTATTGAGAAAACGTGGGCGAAGTCTCCGAAGGAGTTGGAGAAATTAAGCTCAGGAGGGATAGTTCCGTTAAAATTATTGTGGGAGCAGACCCCGGAAAAGTTCCAACAGGAAGGAGCTTTGGAGTGAGAAATCTCTAAAGCGAAGAATTGATGATCGAGGATCGCAGAACAAATCCACAAAATCCCGTTGACCATTGGATCGTGGAAAAGATGCGCGAAGTTTAGTCCTGAAGCGCAAGAAGGAAATCAAGATCCATCGCATATCGACATTCGGCGTTTGACAGTACAAGAGTTTTGTGCCCGTCGAAATCGCGATTCGCGATTTCCTGAATCAACGGGAGACGTCGATCGGAGCAGGAACATGTGGCGCCAGATCCCGAGGAGTCAGAGAATCGGGGTTCGGCATTCGGGGTTTCCAACATCGGGGAAAACTTATATCGTGGATTCACGATCCGCAAAATCTCGAGGTGACGTGGCAGCGTGGGACCCTGGAGGCTAGTGGGATACAGGTGGTGTTGTCTCGGGGAATCGGTGCATCGGTACTCGGGGTTTGAAAATTCAGAGCGTCGATATCGCGAGTAGCGATATCCCGATAGGGAAATCCCCGATGGAGGTGAAACGTCAACCCTTTGACCATCGGGGATCGGGGTTTTGAATTGCATGAGAACGTGCACACAGGGTTCGCAATATCGCGAAGCCCGATTTCCTGAAGTGACTGCCGGGAGATCAAAAGAGTGTCCTGTGGGTGACAAGAGGTCCCGAAACGGGATCAGAAGAGTAATATAACTCTACGGGGCAAGTTTAGAGAAGGTCCTGGTGAGAGCAGGTTGGACCGGGAGGGTCGAACTTTGCGTCAGAGTGGTATCAGAGACGGAAGAATCTTGCTTTCTGAAGCAGAGAAGAGAAGACATAATGCCGCCCAGAAGAGAAAGGCAGTCACCTGATTGTGAGGACAGGGATGCCCGAAGAAGGGGTAGGCCAGCAGGGAATCCAGAGATGGAACGACAGATACGAGATCTTAGGGCGAGACTCGAAGAGATGGAGACCACCCAAAGGCATGGAGTCGGCGCTGGAGAGTTCAGTGATTCTGAGGTGGAAGAAGAAGTTGGACACGATGCAGAAGAGGTCTCAGCAGAAGATGCTTCAACAAAGAGGTTGATTAGAGCCATCTCCAGGATGAGCTCAAAGACAAAGATGGATGTTCACGTCTATGAGGGGAGTCTAGATGTTGAGGAGCTGCTGGATTGGATCTGAGCACTCGGCACCTACTTCGATTACGAAGATATCGAAGAGGACAAGAAGATAAGGCATGCCGTTACAAAATTAAAAGGACATGCAGCCTTATGGTGGGATGAGTTGCAGGCTGATAGGCGCTGCAAAGGCAAACAGAAGATCAAAAGCTGGGATAGGATGATCGCGAAAATGAAAGCGAAGTTCATCCCCAAAGATTATCAGATCACTCTGTTCAGGTGGATGCAAAACCTGAGACAGAAGTTGATGACGGTGAAGAAATACACCGAGGAATTCTATAGGCTCAATATCAGAGCTGGTCATCGGGAGAGTGATGATGAAAAGGTGGCGAGATACTTGAATGGGTTGAGGTATGACATTCAGGATGAACTGAACATGTTGACCATCCGAACAGTTGAGGATGCATACCAGATGGCTCTGAAAGTCGAAGAGAAGTTGAACCGCAAGCAGGGACAGCGAGGGCGAGGCAGAAGCCAGCCTAGAGGCAAGGCAATTGCCCAGGAAAGAATTCAGAAGCCCAAGGAGGAATGGAAGAGACCTCAGGGTAAGGCTGAGAGAGGTGGAACCTCACAGCAGAGGCATCCACAAACTGAACAGAGGCAGCAATATGCCGAGCCGAAGAGGCAGCATACAGAGCAGGGTGGCGGATATGCCGACGTGAACACTTTTCCTCGTAACCGAGGTAGAGGAAGAGGGTGAGGAGGAGTTATCACATGTTTTACATGTGGAAAAGACAGACACAAAGCCATGGATAGTCCAGATAGAAAGATGGACAGGAGTGAAACTCACATCACTGAGGCGCAGAGGCATGGTGCTGAGAGCGAAGATGATGACAGTGGAAGATCGCTTGGGGTGCATAAGGTTCTTTTGACACCTGAGAAAGAGGTGGACATCTCAGTGCAGAGGAGAAGACTGTTTAGAACAGCTTGCACAGCCAAGGACAGGAAATGCAAAGTCATAGTTGACAGTGGGAGCACCGATAATCTCGTTTCAACCGAGATGGTGGAAAAGATGGAGCTGGAAACAACTAAGCACCCGAGCCCATATAAAGTCTTGTGGTTACAGAAAGGACACCGGGTAAGTGTCACTAAACAATGCTTAGTTAAATTCAAAATTGGGAATTACCATGATGAGATTCTGTGTGATGTCATTCCCATGGACGTATGTCATATATTGTTGGGTAGACCATGGCAGTATGACCGAAATGTGGTTCATGATGGAAGGATGAACACATACACCTTGGAAAAGGATGGGAGAATACACAGATTGCTTCCGATCAAGGATAAAGAAGTGAAGACGGAAGTAACCAGCACAATACTTCTCATGAGTGGGAAGGAACTCCTCACAGAGATGGAGAAGAATGAAGATCCACAATTCTTTGTTGTCAGGAAGCCGAGAATTGTCCTGACAAGCACAAGAGTGGACGACTTGCCAGAGGAGATTCAGGAACTGCTGGGAGAGTTCGTTGATATCATCGTGGATGAACTACCGCGTTTGTTTCCACCGATGCGGAGTGTGAGTCACCATATAGACCTCATACCTGGAGCAAGTTTACCGAATAAAACAGCGTACAGGTTGACACCTCAGGAGAACGAGGAGGTCAAAAGGCAAGTGCAGGATTTGTTGGATAAAGGATTGGTCAGAGAAAGCCTTAGTCCGTGTGTTGTTCCGACAGTACTAAGTCCGAAGAAGGATGGAGGCTGGAGAATGTGTACAGACTCTAGGGCGATAAATAAAATCACCATCAGGTATAGATTTCCACTGCCGAGGATGGATGACTTGATGGATTGCCTGAGTGGGGCAAATTACTTTTCAAAGATTGATCTCAAGAGCGGATATCACCAGATCCGGATGAGAGAGGGAGATGAATGGAAGACAGCATTCAAAACAAACGAAGGTTTGTATGAATGGTTGGTCATGCCGTTTGGTTTGACAAACACGCCAAGCACATTCATGAGGCTAATGAATGAAGTCCTGAGGGAATTCATTGGAAAATTTGTGGTCGTATATCTGGACGACGTATTAATTTTCAGCAAGACCAAAGCTGAACACTTGAGGCATTTGGCCATTGTGATGAGAAGACTGCAGCAGGAGAAGATGGTGATCAATTTGAAGAAGTGTTCCTTCATGCAGACAGAACTCATTTATTTGGGTTTTGTAATCTCGGCAAATGAGTTGAAGATGGATCCTGAGAAGGTAGAAGTAATCAGGAATTGGCCATCGCCGAGGAATATTTTTGAGGTAAGGAGCTTCCATGGATTAGCTAGTTTCTACAGGAAATTTATTAGAAATTTCAGTGGAATTAGCGCAGCAATGATGGATACCGTGAAGAAGCGGCATAAATTTTTTCACTGGACAGTCGAGGCTGAGAGAAGCTTTAATCTGTTGAAGCGGAAGATAACAAAGCAACCAATCTTGGTGTTGCCTGATTTTCAGAAAACATTTCAGGTGAAATGTGACGCCAGTGGATATGTTGTTGGAGGGGTCTTGAGTCAGGATGACAGACCTGTAGCATATTACAGCGAGAAGTTGGATGATGTGAAGTTGAAATACTCCACGTATGATAAATAATTCTATGCCATCATACAGGCATTAAAGAAGTGGAGGCATTACTTGATACCCAAAGAATTTGTTCTGTATATCGATAATCACGCATTGCAATTTGTGAGTCAACAGGAGAAGTTGAACCAGAAGCATGCGAAATGGGTAGAGTACATGCAGAATTTCACATTTGTCATTAAGCACTTTTCGGGGACTGCTAACAAAGTGGTTGATGCTTTGAGCAGGAAATGTTTGTTGTTCCAGGAGTTCAGAGTCAAGACGTTGGGTTTTGAAAATCTGAAGGATATGTATGCAGGTGATGCAGACTTCGGAGAAGCATACGAGGCAGCCGAGAATCCAGTTCTCAGGGATTGGAATCCATGGCTGAAATATATGATACAGGATGGATTGTTGTTTAAAGGCAATCAGCTGTGCATTCCAGATTGCTCCGTGAGGGAGAATTTGGTAAAATAAAAACACAGTGGAGGTTTAGCAGGTCATTTTGGACATGACAAGACATTCGCGAAGCTGAGCGAATCGTATTATTGGCCGGGCATGCGAGCAGATGTAAAGATATTCGTTGACAGATGTAGAATTTGTCAACATGCGAAAGGTTGAAAGCAGAACACAGGGTTCTATCAGTCATTGCCTATACCCGAGAGACCATGGGAGGCAATTAGTATGGGTTTTGTTCTGGGATTTCCGAGAACACAAAGAGGAGTGGATTCCATCTTTGTGGTGGTGGACAGGTTTTCAAAGATGGCACATTTCATACCATGTCAGAAGACCAACGATGCGACCCACATCGCGAATTTATTCTTTAAAGAAATTGTCAGATTGCATGGACTGTCGAGAAGCATAGTCTCAGATCGGGATACGAAGTTCATAGGTCATTTTTGGAGGACGCTATGGAGGAAGATAGGAACTGACTTGGCATTCAGTTCTTCTTACCATCCGCAGACAAATGGACAGACCGAGGTGGTCAACATAATTCTAAGAGACTTGCTGAGGAGCTTGGTGACGGAGCACCACAGCAGTTGGGACCAGATATTACCACAGGCAGAGTTTGCTTACAATGACTCTGTGAACAGGAGTACAGGAAGAAGCCCATTCCAAATTTTGTATGGGACACAGCCGAGGGGAGTTTCTGAGCTCAGGGAGTCAGGACAGGCTGAAACTAGCAGCGCTCGTGCTGAAGAGTTCACTGAGGCGATGGAGGAACTTCACACGCAGGTGAAGCAGCGATTGCAGAAATAAAATCAAGAGTATAAGCGCAGAGCTGATCAGAGGAAGAGACAACTTCAGTTTGAAGTTGGGGGCATGGTTCTGGCGCACTTAAGGAAGGAAAGGTTCCCAAGGGAAACATATAACAAGCTCAAGATGAAGAAAATTGGGCCATGCAGAGTCCTGAAGAAATTCGGGGAGAATGCATATGAGCTTGAATTGTCGGATGGCATCGGGATATCTCTGATTTTTAATGTGTCGGATTTATACCCATACAGGGCTGGAGAAACAGACGTTGGAGCTGAAGAACTAGTGATCCAGTGGCAGAAGCAGTTGCCAGTTGCAGAAAAGCCTCAGATGGAGTGCATACTAGATAAAAGAGTAGGCAGGAAGACCAGGCAGAAGCAGTATTTTGAATACCTGGTAAAATGGAAGAATCACCCAGTGGAGGATGCCAGCTGGGAAACAGAAGCAGTTATACTAAAGCATGGGCAGACTGTGCAGGAGCTCATGGACAGGAGCCCGTGAAATCTTTTGAGCCGAGGAGTATGATGCAGGATCATCGCTCACTCATCAAGCGAGCCAGCGCGTGGAGCAGGGAAAGACAGTTGGACAAGCCAGCAAACTTCTTTTTGAATTTTACCTTGATATTTGTTGCGCCAAACATTAATGAGTTGATGTAATGAAGTTCACTTGTACATTGTAATGGACCTTGAGCAGATAAGCTCACGTCCTTAGATAGCTGAGGCATTTAATAGTTTTAATGTTGTTAGATAGGAATTTATTGTAGATTTGATAGTTGTAGATTTCGAGAGGGAAAACGGAATATAGGCACCCTCCTTTGTATTATTGTAGATTTCAGAATTATCATTCATACAGGAAGAGAGAGCAAGCAGAGAACTCGTGGAGAGCCCTCATGTACAGATTGGATTAATAGGAAGAGATTTTGATTCAACTTCATGACTGGTGTTGTTTTCTCTGTGTATGTGTTTATATGCTCATGAATGATTGCTTCATTTGCATGCATTTGCTTTTGAATATGCTATGCAGGTGTTTTCAGAGATTTGTTGAAGTCTGAAATAGAGGAGAATGAGTTTCAATTGTTTCTCTGTTTGATCCAGGAGATTCTTGCATAGAGTGTAGTCGAATTCATCCGCATAGAGTGCATTGATGAGGCTCAGCAGTTAAGCTCTCATTCTCGTTCACCCAGAACTTGATTTGGGTTGGCAAAGTCGTGCAGGGAAAGTGCCGACCGAATTTGGAAGTCTCATTGGCGATTCTGAGCTAAGGGAGTGGAAGATCTCTGTTGCAGGTGAGTGCACGGGATTTGAAGAACTCAACAATTCGAGAGCTGTTGGAGGTCTGCTGAGAAAACATGGGCGAAGTCTCCGAAGGAGTTGGAGGAATTAAGCTCAGGAGGGATAGTTCCATTAAAATTACTGTGGGAGCAGACCCCAGAAAAGTTCCAACAGGAAGGAGCTTTGGAGCGAGAAATCTCTAAAGCGAAGAATTGATGATTGAGGATCGCAGAACAAATCCGCAAAATCTCGCTGACCATTGGATCGTGGAAAAGTTGTGCGAAGTTTAGTCTTGAAGCGCAAGAAGGAAATCAAGAGCCATCGTATATCGGCATTCGACGTTTGACGGTGCAAGAGTTTTGTGCCCATCGAAATCGCAATTCGCGATTTCCCGAATCAACGGGAGACGTCGATCGGAGCAGGAACACGTGGTGCCAGATCCCGAGGAGTTGTAGAATAGGGGTTCGGCGTTCGGGGTTTCCGACATCAGGGAAAACTTATATCGTGGATTCGCAATCCGCGAAATCCCGAGGTGACGTGGCAGCGTGGGACGCCGGAGGCTAGTGGGATACAGGTGGCGCTGTCTCAGGGAATCGGTGCATCGGTACTCGGGGTTTGAAAATTCAGAGCGTCGATATCGCGAGTAGCGATATCTCGATAGGGAAATCCCCAACGGAGGTGAAATGTCGACCCTTTGACCATCGGGGATCGGGGTTTTGAATTGCACGAGAATGTGCACACAGGGTTCGCGATATCGCGAAGCCCGATTTCCCGAAGTGATTGCTGGGAGATCAAAAGAGTGTCTTCTGGGTGACAAGAGGTCCCGAAATGGGATCAGAAGAGTAATATAACTCTGCGGGCCAAGTTTAGAGAAGGTCCTGGTGAGAGCAGGTTGGACCGGGAGGGTCGGACTTTGCGTCAATTTACATGAGGTAAATGAGGCAAAATATCAAAGGATTATTCTGAGTTGGATGAAGGACCACCTTATCCTACACTTAGCTAAGAAGAAGATAGCCAAAAAGATGTGATATGCACTGAAAAAACTTATACGAGGTAAAGAATGAAAATCGAAATATGGCCTTGAAGGACAAACTACATGACACGAAGATGGGTAAGGGTGAGAGTGTGGCTTCTTATCTTACCTGGGTAACTCCAGTGAAATATTAGTTGGTTGCAATTGGGGAGGTCATTTCAAATTCAGAGTTGGTGAGGATAGCCTTGAAAGGATTCACCAAGGAATGGGAAGTATTCGTAAATTGTGTGGTGGGTCATGAGCATCTTCTAGATTGGAGTAGACTGTGGGGCGATTTCATTCAAGAGGAGATTCGAGAAGGATCTTAGAGCAGTGGACAGAAGGGAGATGGAGTTGATGAAGAGAATGTTTCTCTTGTTGCAAAGGGAAAGGGGAAGAAGAAAGGAAATTTTGAGAGGGACTTGAGTAAAGTCTGATGTTATTGTTGTAACCAGTTGGGGCATCTTAGTGTCCTGAGAAGAAGAAGAAGAAGAGGAAGGCATAGGAGGGGCCTGATACAGCTGCTACAATAGCTATCGAGGACTTTTCATCCAAGTTTGATATGGAATTTTATTTGGTCACTCTATTATCCAGTGTCGGTAGTGTTGGATTTGTGGGTGATAGAAGGTGGATTGTTGACAGTGGAGCCTCTTATCACATGATAGGAATATGGCATGTATTCCTTATTATCGCAGAGACAAGTCTTGATTGAATGGTGGTGAGTGAAGGAGGTATGGCACGAGCTGTATGTGGAGTTGGAAGGGTTAGATTCCAACTCAAGTATGGAGGACTCCTTGAGGTTGATAGAATTTTGTTTGTTTCGGGGTTAAGGATTAGCATGCTCTCGATCTCAGCCTTGGAAGATGTTGGATATTGTACATTGTTCAACAGGGGACATGTATTTATTTACAGGGAGGGAGTGGATCTGATTGAACCATAGTTGAATGGTGATCAGATGGATAGGTTCTACAAGTTTTGAGGACAACCTACATGTTATGATTAAGAGTCGAATGAGGAGCAAGAGGCTCCTGAGACTGCGGTGGGCCCAAGGATTCAGTCTTCCATTTTGAGGGAAGAGAGGGAGTCTCTTCATAGCACCAGAAGGAGGCTTAGCTGGTGTGATCGAACGGGATCTTAGGGTGGAGTGGATTCTCCTAAGAGCTCAAGGTTCAGAGTGGTTTCCAGGAGGAGGTCTTTAGGTTTGAGTTATGTGTAGGTGTTGGGGTTGGCTCTAGGTTCAAATGGAGCTCCTACTGCAAACAGTGTGATGGGACTAGATGATGGTGATGGAAGAGAGTATATACCTCGCTAGGAGGGAGTGTTAATTTTTATAGCTCGTGAGATACTCTGCATGATTTGTCTTGTATGCAGAAGTGATATTTTATTTACACTACTAGGAACTTCACTTTGTAATGGGTTTTTATAAAGTTGTAATAAAGTGGTTCTTTTATTAAAGTGACTTTTTATTAAGTGTACCTTCTAATATTAAAGTGACTTTATTTCATAAAATTCATTATGTTATAAAGTGAATTTGTACTTTAATATTTTAAGTGATTTACTTTGGAGGGAATTAATGATGTCGCTTGATCATGTAAAGGAAAGATTAGAGCTTGGCCTTTGGATTAGGGATGGGGAAGGTGAAAAGACACTCGAAAGGTAAATTCTTAGGGTAGTATGCAAGACAAGTGAAAAGGAGTTTGAGAGATATTTCCAAGAGATCTTTTTCAAGGAGAGTAAAGGCAGCAAGCAAAGCACATTTTGCAAGAGAGATTGGGCACATTTCCCAAAAAACAATTGTGTGAAAAGTTGTTGAGTTATTTACTGTTGTTGGAGGTTGTCAGACAGTTGGCTTAGGTTGATGGAAAGTTAGTTTGTATTGTTGGTTTTCATTGATGTCAATCCTTGGAGAGTGATATTATAGATTGATGTCAACCCTTAGAGATTGATGTCAACCCTTGGAGAGGGATATTATAGATTGATGTCAACCCTTGGAGAAGTCTGGTAGCGAATTCTGATAGCAAAATAGTATGGTAAGGGAATGTAAAATGGTATGAATATTAATATATTTGCAAGTAATACTATTCTAGATGGATAGTACATATCATGTCATTTCTGGTGATATGTGTAACGTCACATAACTCCTCACGGTTAGAGAGTTATGGCCATGTGAAGTTGGAGAACCCTCATGAGTTATCTAGAAGGTCAAAGAAGTCAAATTATTCTAGAAGCTCCTAGAAGAAGTGTACTAGTCAAATTGATGGTAACAATGAGTTAATCATGGGTATAGTTGTTGCATTAAGAAAATAATTAAAATAAAGAAGTTACAACAAGAAGTGGTGGGTTTGGTAATTATGGTAAAGTAGTTGAAATGAGAAGATTAAATAGTCAAAGTGGTTGACCAATAAATAAATTAAATAATAAAGTGGTTGCAACAAGAAGTTAGTTAAGGGCAAAGAAGTTATGAATTGACTAATTATAGAAAAGTGGTTGCAACAAGAAGTTAGTTAAGGGAAAAGAAGTTATGAATTGACTAATTATAGAAACTTTAGTTGCAACAAGAATTTGTGAGTAAAGAGAAATTATTTAAATAATAAAGTAGTCAAAGTGGTTGTAAAGAGAAATTATTTAAATAATAAAGCGGTTGCAACAAGAAGTGGTAAGTTTACTATTTATGGATAAGTAAAAGTGGTTGCAAAAGAAATTAATTAAATAATAAAGTTAGTTGCAACTAGAAGTGGAGAGATTACTATTTGTGGAGAAAGTGGTTGTAAGTGGACAAGTGGTTAGAAGTGGGTTAGCCCTAGAAGAAGGAAGTTGGGTTAAGTTGGTTAAAAGGTAACCCCTTGAAGAAGCTACATGGACGTATAAATAAGAGAGAAAGGCTCTCACATTTCCACCTACCCCTACCTATTGGAATATCATTGAATATATATTTTACAAAAGGTCTATTGTAGGTACACATTGATACATCAAGTTACGCAAGTCTGAAGTAGTAAAGGAGGGTTGACAGGGAAATTTTTGGAGTTGCAGAAATATTGAAAAAACCCTAGTGTTTTAGGTGTACGTGGGCTACAGTGGAACAGAGCGCGTACATACGCAGGAAGGTTGAAGGAGAACAGAGTATGTACATACGCATGTTGAAGAAAGAACAGCCATGTACAGTTGGTCAAAGCCATGAAATCTTGAGGATATGAAGATGTCAAGTCTTTAGAGTCTAAAAGCAATCTCCCAAGAAGGTCTACAGTGATCAGATACAACAGATATATCTACAAGTTTAAAGCTATGTCTTATTTCTATGAGTAGTTGAATTTTTTTGTGTACATGAGAAATGGTTATGGGGGTTTGAGGATTTTCCCTAGAGAGACTATTGGATGCATGGCACTTATTGTATGAGCTAGATCTACAGAAATACAACACCGGTATGGTTAGTATTCATTATTTTTACATCTTGTTGGAGTGAGTGTTGAGGCATATCTTGTATTTTGTAGTACATGGTTGAGGGTTTTGGGTTGTGATGTGTTAGTGAAGTGGTTGGTTAGTTTCAGGAAGATCTATTAAAGTACATGATTAGTACATATGTGAGTGTCATTGGTATATCTTATGGTACATTGTAAGAGGATTTTGTTAGTGGTCTTGATATATGATTAGTACACACTTGAGACTACATAACAGTGAGGTTTTGGCACATGGTTTGATGTAAGAGTTTATGGTATTTGGATCATGGATTGTGTGATGTATTGATAAGATGACTTTTGTTGGTTATATTGGTATATGTCTTTGGTATATGGTTGAGATACATGTTGGGATACATAGTTGATGAGTTGGCACATACATGAGGTGTATGGTATGGTGATGTTGGCACATCTTGATGAGTCATAGTTTGACTTGTTGATACATGATTGGTACATGTGTGGTGTATTGTTAGAGGCACTTGCTAGTAGTGGTGGTTGTTGACGATTAAAATTGCAACGATGAATTCAGCCCGCAAAGGATTGCTAAAGTGTTATTATTTAATTATGATAATAATATAATACTAGTAGGTGGGACCCCCTTGTAGACTAGAGGTGCAAGGATAGACATGTTACATTTATATGATGTTGTTGTTATGATGTTTCCTAGACAGTCCTATGCAGTTGATGATGCAGTCTTGGTTTCATTTGATGTGATAAAAGGGTGGTTGATGCATTATTGTTAAATGTTGTTGGTATTTACCTGCGACACAAAACAGTTCCATGGGTATGAGAATCATATTGTTCACGGGTGCTATGTTACATTATGTCAAAATCCTTGATTACTAATTCATATATTGATTACTTATCCATATATGATTACGCAAAGGATTATTAAATGGGAGCTAGCTCAAAACAAAAGAAAGGAACTATGTATTAATCCTAAGGCCATGGCAAAGGACAACATATAAACTTCAAATGAATGTGTAAATGGATACAAATGATGGACCTAGCTATTATGCTATGTGTTTGGTTTAAGAATTATGAAATTTTTATTAAAGAGTTGAATGGAGGAACATATAGTAATGTTGATATGTGATTATCGTATGGATTTATGGAAAAAGGTTAATGTATAGATATGATATATCTTGGGTGGTGCATTATGCAATGGATATGGTATCAAATCTTTACGATGGATATTGCATTGAATTATGCATTGGTTGTGGTTTGATTTTAATGGTGGATGATATGTTAGTGGGTTGGCTCGTACATGAAAGTGAATAAGTCCAGGTAAGGAAGCAGCGTGCATTTACTGCACATCACTCCAAACCTCCTTGAGCTCATCACCCTAGCATTGTTTCATTGTTGCTTTGTTGGTTGTGAAAGCTCCGTGTTTTCAGGATTGGAAGGGGAAAACTCGACCAGTTCGTCATTGAAACGATTTTCTCACAAGTATGGTTCTTAGCTTTCCATCCATGATGGACTCTCTGTATTATGAATCAAATGGTGCCTCGGGAATGCATGGGTTTTGTGTTTTCTTGAGTTTTTGACTGTGTGTAAAGATTGTATTATGGGTTCTCTGTGATTACTGCGAAATATTGGCATTTGCAAGCGAAGTATGGGTGTGCATTGGTTATTTATTGGTCAGCTTGGTTTTTTATGATGGTTCTCTGTGAAATTATGGTGACAGTGGTGCAATAAGCTCTGTTCTTTTTGGTTGAAGGGTTTTAACCACCAGGTTGTATTTCATAGGTTGTCAATTGGTTTCCCTCTCGTTCATTGTCGTAATAATTATCCAGTTGTAGAGCAACTGTCGCTAGTTGGTGTGTTTCTTTTGTTTAAACCCCGAACTGTTGTCGATGGCCCATTCCTTACTGTATTTTCGCTGAAATATTTCCAAAAGTCCAGTCTTGGTTGGCCCTGAATGTTAATACAGGCATGTGTATGTATTGAATGAATATGAGTTGTGAAGAGTTTACATGCACCACTCCTCTCATCCATGCTATGATGATGATTGTATGCGGCCTCACTGTCAATTATTTTTTAAAGTTGTTCAACCTCCTGGGTGTTGGAAAGAAACATTATCTCTCTGTGTTTTTCGAGTACCCATCACTGTTTAATTTAACCCTCTCTGCAAAAAAGTGTCAATGATATCGGTGTGTGTATGGATTGGTTAGATTGGTTTGATTTATTCTCCACTCGGACATGCACTTATGATTCTTTCAAGAGCTTGGAGTCATAAGTCGAAGGACTTTCTTTTTTCTTTTTTTAAGAGGGAGCATGGCTCACTTCTTTTTCATTTTCAAGATTATATTGAGGAATGTGGTTGTTAATCAATGGTAAATGGATATAAGGATATAGAATGCCATTATCTCTTTGTGTTTTTTAAAAATACAATCAGGTTTTTGTTGTCTCTCTGCATTTATTTTTTTTAAAAGAGCCTGACTTGGACTCTGACTTGCCTCTACCCTCCTCAGGTACCTTCTGCACTTTGTCAAGTGTTGGGTTACCAGTTTAATGATTGTGGAAGTTTAAAGGCATGGGATCCCCCCTCTTGGTCGAATATCTATGCCTCCTCTCTGTGATGAATTCGTTTGAACAAAGAAGAAAGAAAATAGGTGGTTCATACAGCCAAGAGATGTCCTTCTATTCGTTTATGGTCTCAATTATTGTGTTTAGTCTCAGTATGATATTGATTGCATTTAAAATGAAGAAGACACTTGTGAGTGATTGTTTCACCAATAACGATCATGGTTCTATCAAAAGTCTTAGAGATTCTTGTGTGTCAATTTAGTTATGTTTGTTTCATATATGACATGGTCCTATGCATCGTTCCTTTTAAAAGGAAGTCTGTATATATTATTTCACACAGAGAAAAGCTTGGGGTTCCATTTTTTTGGGGAGTTGACTGTTGTTTTCGATTTAAGATTAGGTCAATGATATGAGTGAAGACCTGGTATGATTGGTTCACCAAACATGCTCTTAAGTCTCTCCATGATTTTAAAAGGCACCTGTGTATATTTAAATCGGACCTCATTGTTGATTAGAGGACAGTGATTGTTGATTGTTTATATTGGGTGTATTATTGTTTCATTACCAAATATGAATGTTGAGCATAGATGACAAGGATCATTGTGCATGTTTTGTTTATTTTAAAAAAGGGAAAGAGATCAGCATTAGAGCATGCAATCCTGATTGAATTGGAAATGTTTGCATAAGTTATAATACACAGGCTACTATAAATTGAAGATTTATGGGAAATTAAATTGTTATTGAGACAGCAAGCAGTTTGTATACAATTGATGATCAGTGAATGTTTTGGTATTGGAAGTGGATGTTTTTTGGATTAAATTTGAAACAGGGTTATGATAGTCGATTGATTTAATTTATTTTATGAACAGTATCCATCTAATTCCCTTTCATTTTCTCACTTTTTCACTCATTATAAATCCCCTCACGATCCCAAATTCATTTTGCATGCCGTGTTCACTAAAATTAAATTAAAACTTTGTATGACAGTGATAAAAAAATAACACAGAGATAGATGACAACTAATATATTTTGGTTATTGTTGCACAGTCAATTGTTTAACTAATTGTCGAGAAGTAATCGTCTTCTTACTCCCAGTCATGATATCACTTTTCCGCTCAATAAAATCCCCTCGGATACCCTTGAACCCTACTTCACCCCCTACTCATTGACAATTATTAAATGAATTTTATAGATTGGATTTCATGGATCTGATGTGATTGATGAGCCAAACTTTGTTTCATATTAAGAGAATGTCATGTATGGTATGTTTAAGATCTAGTTGCTAATAATTGTTGCATACAGGATGAGCTTTTTCAGCAGAGTAAGTCATGGCTGAAATAATAGGGATAGAGGAAATAGGAACATAGGGCCTAGAAGGCCCAGATTCTCAATACATTTCAATGTTGATCCTCAAGAGTTGAACCAGCTCTTTCAAGCTATATTTTTCAATTGGATTAGACAAGGGATAGTCCAACCTAGGCCAGAGAGGCCTCCCTTCCAGCCCCAGTATGTCCCTGGTATCTGTGTGCCCCCTCATGTTTCTTGGCAACATGAAGTTCCCGAGAATGACGGATGGCAAGATATTATTCACCCAACAGTATCCCACCATCGTGGTTGGCCAAATTTGTCTTTACCTCCTCCTCCTCCACTTCTTAACCCAAATGTTCAGATTGCCCCTGCACACTTACCTGTACAGTTCTCCCACGCAAGAAAAAGACTCAAAACCAAAGCCCACCATATGAATGACAACAAAAACGTTGTTGATACCCCCTCCTCCTCTCCTTCAAGTGACTCAGCCAAGTTAGTATCATCTTGTATGCACTTGAGAGATGATTTTTCCCATGTCATCAGTGAGATCAAGCCTCAAGGTTCAACCCAACCTAAGGCTAATTCAGGGAAGTCAAAAGGAGATAGCAGCAACAAAGGAAAAATTGTCTCTCAAAGTGGCAAATACAGTTTTTTATTATGTTTTATTATTGATTTATTCAGGACAGTGGACTGTTGAAAATTTTGGACAGCAAACTATTTTTGGATATTGTGGATATTTACATGTTTTGATATCATTTGAAATATCACTGATATTTTTTCCAAATTGTGGAAATGATTATGGGAGACACAAGGAGGGATGTGTTTGATTGATAGTCTATTATGTTTATTTTTGTTAAGAAATTAAATGGAGTCACAAGGGGTCCCACCTACTAGTTATTATTTAATAAAAGACCATTTATTATTATTATTATTAATTCTTCCCCTAAACTAAAAGTTAGTTGAGTTTAGTTAACTTGACTAAATGAGGTAGTTGAACTACTTCAACTAATTTGGAATGCATAAAAGAAAAATGAGAAGGAAGAACAATGTGGAATAGAAGGAGAAAGCATACTAAGGTTTGCTCTTAAGTTTTATTGAGATAGTTCAGTTTTCATTCATTCTTCAATTCATTAAAAGCCAAATTCTCTTTTATGACAGCAGGGTCCTATTGTAGACAGCAAGGTTCAAAGCTTAATCATATCATTCAGACGTGTTTTTTCAAAGGTGTTGATCTATCTTTGATAGTCCGTGTAGACTTGTTTGTTTGTGAATTAAATTTCATGACTGATAAAGGATACTGTGCAAAGTCAAGTGGGTAGCAGCCTGTGGCAAGTTGATCCAGATTTTAAAGTTCAGTTTTTACTTCTTGTCAGAGTCCTTTTGTATGGTTTTCATCGGGGATATCTAAGTTTGACCTTGGTCCATATCCCCACAGGGATATTGTAAAGAGAACGATTACTTTGATTTCTTGGAATGAAATAAAGTGATTGTTACTCTGTCTCATTTGCGTTAATATGTGACTTAGTATTTTTTCTTTTGATCTCCACATTTACTTTTGCAATCCGATATATTCAAAAAATTGTATAAAAATGTTATATTTTGCAACAATCTTTTATTTTAAAAAATTAGCCTAAGCCCTTGTAATTAATACTTGTTGATTAGGAAACACTTTTTGAGGCTATAAACATAGGGTAACATTATTGGCTATCTTGCCTTAGCCAAGCAAGATTCGAAAATGATTGAGTAAGATAAATTCATATCTTGTCCTCAACATTTATTTGGTGACCATACTGGGGAGATCTTCAATATCTTTCTCGTTGATTGTAATCTTGATTTTCATTGAATATATTTATATTTCTGATATTGATTCTTTGATTGTTTCTTTTCTTCATGATTGTACTTGTTGCAAGGCAGCCCAATATTGAGCCCGATCTTAAAGATCGGACCAACATTATTTTAACCTTGTTTAATACCATCTTAGAGACTATTAATACTCGGGTTGAGCTTGAATGGTCATGGGAAGCAATTGAACAACACATAAGTGTCCAAGAACGTTGGGAATCTAGGCAAAGATAGCCTAGGAATCAACTTTAGCTTTCTTTTTCCTACAGTTCTGATCTTTTTTTCATGTCCTTGAACCCTCGTATCTCTAGGAGAAGAAGAGGTTTATCACCTAAGATTAATCCTATTTCTAAAATAGGAAGAAGAAACATTGTTTTGCCAGTCCATCAAAGTACTCTAAGGAGAACTTTGTCTGATTCATCCAATTCATCTTTCTCTCCCTTACCTATTGTTAACAAGATGGCATCTAGTGGTGGCTCTGGTGGCACTGGAGGTGTCTCTTCATCTCAACCTTCAGTCTCGTCAGTGATTGGTAGCTTTTATAGTCATCAAGTCCATGTCCAATCTACCACAAACCCCGCTAAATTCATAAAAAAGTATGGGCTTTTTTAGTTCGAAGAAGATGCTACAACTACTCTGTGGCATGTTTCATCCCCTCTCAACCTAGCACCTGCTACTCGTCCATTTCCTAAATTCAAAGCATATCCCTAGGTTTTCAGGGAATAACACGATCACTATGAATGAACACTTGGTGGCATTTTCTAATGCATGTCACAACATAGGAGCCAATGACAATGACACGTGTATGTGATTATTTTTTAATTCCCTTGAAGGGAAGGTTGTGGTTGATTTATTTGACCTTCCTCATAATATTCTTTCTACTTGGGAGGATTTAGTCTATTGGTTCAAGTCTACCTATGGGCAATCCAAAATCTCAGCCAAGCAGTTACGGGAGTACAATAACATCACTTATAAAGATGGTGAAACTATCAAGTTTTTCAACTTGAACTTCACCAAATTATACAACCGAATCCCTGAACTCATTTTCCCTCGGAACCAAACCGCTTTCATGCATTAATATAATGCTCTACCTTCACCCTACCGTCATAGGCTTGAGGAAAATTCCATTGATAACCTTGGTTCCACTCTGCACACTTGTTTAGAGTATGAAGATCAGCTTGAAAGAACAGGTATTCCTAAGAGAGATTCACTTAAACAAATGGATATGTCCTCCCTCTTACATCTTGTACAAGACATGAATAATCGAATGATAGCATATGAGAGGAAAGTAAATTTCCCCTCTCTTACCCCTGGGGCCTCATATTCTTCTTCACCACCTTTAAATAATCTTAATGAAAATAAATTTCAACCTAAAGCTATCATGCCTCATAGTTGGTGTAACTTTTGTGAGGAACACCATGAGGAAAGTACATGTGAAGTAAATAAGAGTGACAAAGATAAAATCTTTGGTAAAATACTTGAAACTACTATTGTTGCAGATCCATAGGATGTTATGATCATAAATACTAGGAATAAAGCATATTCTCCAAAAGGTAAATATGATCCTTCTCGCACTTCTTCAAGCCCAAGCTCATCTTCACCAGTTTCTATTGTTCAAGTTTCTAAAGCTCCTGACAGTCAAGGAACCACCTCCCCTCTTCCCTCTTCAAAATACAACATTCTCAATCAATTGGCTAATATTAAAGTTGATTCTACCCTCCTGGACATGGTTGTCGTCCCTGAGCAACAAAAGCATCTGAAAAATGTTATGGAAGGAAAAGCTTCCATTGTAGCCAACCTCTCCAAAGAGGTAGATGAAGATGATTCAATTGTAAATAAAGTAGGTGTACATAACTTTAGGCACCCTGTAAAAGACCCCCCATTTTATATTTCTTTAAAGATTATGGACAAGATTGCCCATTTTTGTCTCATTAATGGCAGTTTGGGCCCAAATGTAATGTCAAAGATTATTATGGAAGAGTTAGGCTTGTCTTGTACAAATGAAAATGCCAAGAGCATTCTCTCTTATAATAGTTTACATCAAACAACCATAGGTGAAATCAAGGACGTGACCTTGGTTTTGTGTGTGCATCCTGAAATAAGGACAACCCTTAATATTCAGGTAATTGATATGCTTGTGAGTAATTACTTGATCATCTTAGGAAGAGATTGGAAATCTTTGACGAGTGGATACCTCTCAGTCGACGGGGCACACTTATCCCTTCCTCAGAATGGTAAAAACACCATAGTCTTAAGGGAGGGGAGAATTTCACCTTACATAGAAAGCATCCCACATCCTAATGTGAACTATATCGAGGAGGACCTAGGAGTGTACTCCATCTTTGTTGATGAGGACAACACTCCCTTGGAACAAATTAACATAGAGGATGGGATGTGGCATATGCACTTTGATGGTTCATGCTCCAATGAAGGAAACGGAGCTGGTATTATCTTATACTCTCCTATGGGTAAAATTCATAATTTTTCCTATAGGTTAGAGTTTGCTTGCACAGACAATGTTGCTGAATTTGAAGCATCATTGTTAGGCATTGAAAATGCCTAAAATCTAGGTTGTGGTCACGTTACAGTTTTGGGGGATTTTGAACTTATTGTAAACCTTGTAAGTAAGATATTTTCTCCTAGAAACAATTTAATGAAATGTTACACCCAAACTGTTTGGGAACTTATCTTGAACTTGTTATCTTTCAACATCACTCATGCTAAAAGGGAATTGAATTCAATGGATGACAAGTTAGTTGTTTTTGCAGCCTCTCCTACTCAACAACTTCTACCACAAAGACCAGATTGCACCTTTCAATCTTTGTATCTTCCTCATCTCCCTGACAATATAGATTCATGGCAGGTCTTCCCTAGTGATGAGATCATACGTGCTTTCATTCAAAATGAACCTTATAAGCCTAAGGAAATTATATCCATGGAAGATAACAAAATTCCTAAGGGCTTGACTCCTCTATAAAGTTCATTTTCATCAAGTGATGTAGGAAACAAAGAAAAACATAAAGAAGAGGAGTTGAAAAGGAAAGTGGGTGAAACCATTTCCTTGAACATTAGAACACCCAAGTCTCCAAAGAACGTTAAAACAGGAGCCTGATGTTCTAATGAAGGAAAATTAAAGTTCACTAAGTTTCTTGGTGAATTTCAAGATGTTTTTGCTTAGTCTTATGAGGATATTCATGGTTTTGATCCTGCTATTATACAACATGCCATCCTTATCAAGGAAGGCATAAAACCAGTTAGGAAAAAATAAAGACCCATTAACCCTGCACTAGAAGCAACTATTCGGAAGGAGTTGGAAAAACTCTTGAAGGTTGGGATAATTTTCCATGTTAAGTATTCTGAGTGGGTTTATGATTTGGTTCCTGTTCAGAAAGCAACAGGTAAGATCAGATTATGTGTTGATTTTCGCGCATTGAATAGGGCTAGCATTAAATACCATTTTCCTCTCCCTAATTTGGAAATGATTTTTCAACAAGTTGCAGGGTCACAGATGATGTCCTTACTTGACGGTTTTTCTAGTTACAATCAAATCAAGGTGAAAAGGACAGATAAATATAAAACCACTTTTTCACTCGTTGGGGAAATTTTTCTTATGAACGTATGCCTTTTGGATTATCTAATGTAGGTGCTACTTTTCAAAGAGCTATGCAAATAGCTTTTGACGATTTGATCGGTAAAATTATTCAAATTTATCTTGAAGACTTAACTGTGTATTATAAAAACTGATCAAATCATTTCAGTCATCATAGAAAGATTCTCATGCGATGTAGGAAATTTGGCATTTATTTAAATCCTTCTAAGTCTATTTTCGGCGTTACCAAGGGCAAGCTCCTTGGACACATTGTCTCGGATTTAGGAATAATCATTGATCCCGAAAGGATTTCTGCTATCCTAAATCTTCCTGCTCCTACTTCTAAGAAAGAGGTTCAAGCCTTTATGGGTGTTATTAACTTCGTCTGTAGGTTTGTTCCTGATTTTGTTGTAATGGTCAAGCCAATTCATAATCTCCTTAAGAAAGATTGTTCATTTTCTTGGTCAGATGATGTCGAAAATTCTTTCGTAGGAATCAAGAAAGCAATCATCTCCGCACCGGTTTTGGCGAAGCCAGATTTTGAGAAAGAATTTATGATATATATTAATGCCATAGAGGAAGCAGTTTCTTCTATCCTCCTGCAAGATGATGACCAAGGTAATGAAAAACCAATGGCTTACATGAGTCAAAGCTTCTCAGATGATGATTTTAAATATTCTTTTATTGAAATTCATTCTTTCTCTCTTGTTAAAGTTGTTGAAAATTTTCGCCATTTCATCTTAGGTAAGCATACGTTGGTAAAAGTCCCTTTACCTGCTGTCAAGTTTTTACTCTCACAGAATTGTCTTTCAAGAAATCTTTCACATTGGCTTGCCAAGATTCAGGAGCATGATCTAACTATCATGACTTATAAAACTATCAAGGGACGTGACTTAGCCCTTCACTTAGCTCAGCATGTTGAAATGAGTGAAGAAATTTATGAACAAGATAGTTCTCTATCAGCATTGTTTTATATTGATAATAAAATCCTTCCTGTGTCTGAACATCCTTAGTATAAAGATCTGGTATATTATTTGCAAAATCAAATATGTCCAAATAACTTAGACACTCATCAAAGAAGAAGGCTCTGCCTCGAATTTTCTAGATACATAGTTATAGGAGACTTCTTGTTTAGAAGATTTGTCGATGGTATGTTACTTTGTTGTGTGAACAATGAGGAAGCACCGAAATTGTTGCAAGAGACTCATGGTTCTTCGAATTTTTTTATTCATGTAGAAGGTTACTTTTCTGCTAAAACCATTACTTTTAAGATTATCAGGAAAGGGTATTATTGGCCTTCAATTTTTCGTGATTCTTATAATTTTTCGAGATCTTGTGACATGTGCCAGAAGTTCGTTGGGAAAGAACATATTTTTGCTATGCCTTTACAACATTTCCTCCCTGACTTTCCTTTTTCAAAATGGGGTTTGGACTTTATTGGTCCCATTAATCCTCCATCTTCAACAGGGCAAGTTTTTATCTTAACAGCTACAGATTATTTTACGAAATGGACTAAAGTTGTCTCGCTTAAGCATTCACAGGATGAGCAGGTGATTTATTTTCTTGAAACTAATATTTTTTCTATATTTAGACTTCCTTTAGAAATTATTACATACAATGGTCTCGCCTTTATTTTTGCTAAGCTGACCCAATTTTTAGCTAAATTAGGGGTTAAACATTTTACCTCATCAGCTTATTATCCCCAAGGTAATGGGTAGGCTGAGTCTACAAACAAGAATCTGGTTATAATTATCAAGAGGCTCATTGAATATAAGCCTCTTCAATGGCACACTCTCCTCACTTACACCCTTTGGGGATATCGCATTACCACCAAGGTGAGCACTGGTTTTACTCCTTTCCAGTTTGTTTATGGTCAAGAAGTCATTATGCCTACCGAGATGGAATTTTCCTCTTTAAGGTTAATGCTACAGGTTGAAGAATTAAATTATTCTGATGTTTCTCAAAGAATGAATGCATTTTTGGATTTAGAGGAGAAAAGGATGTTTGGATAATATAAAGAGAAGACAGCAGACTGTTAAAAGATATTTCAACAAAAGTGTCAAGGCTTTCAAATTTAAAGTTAATGAGAAGGTATTGTTGTGGGATTCAGATCATGTTGATATAGGAAAGCATTCAAAGTTCCAAAAAGTATGGTTGGGTTCTTTTAAGATCGCTTTTGTCCTGGGCGCAAATTTTTACATCCTAAAGGACTTACAAGCGCGATTGTTTTCCTATAGCACTAATGGTTCCCACTTAAACACTATGTGGAACCAACTTAAAAGTTTTAACGTTGTATGGAATGTTTTATGTATTATAGTTTGTTTTATTCGCTTCGATTCTACATTTTTGTTGTTTCATTTATGTTATTTCATTTTTTCTTATTTCAATTTTGTTGTTTCATTTCTATTATGTTTTTCCTTTCCATTTTGTTTTATTTGACTTCATTTATTGTCAAAATAAAATGTTGAATCAGTTTTGCCACAACGATGCTATTCTGCAAAGTATTGTTAATCAATAACAATCAAGTTACACAACCGCCATGATGTTCCCCTTGAAAGCATCATTGAAAATATTATCTGCTTCAACTATTGTTTTATAAGATAGTTGGTTTTATCCCTCTTCTGCTTTCCTTTTCTTCCATCTATTTCAAGATTCAAAAGAGCATTTCAGAAATTTTGTTTTCTCCTTGAAGTCAAGAACACTTTACTATGATTAATTGAATGATTATGCTTATAGGGATAAAACCCCTCATACTTAACACTTTCCATGCGTTATTCCCAAATTCCCGATCATTTTTCCCTTAAATCCGCTCAATTCCCCTTGTTGCATAATCATTTTGATGTATATCTTCTTGATTTGATGTTACTGGTCAGCGAAACTAGACATCCTAAGTTCTTAATATGTTGGAAACAGATTTCCCTGTGGAGACGCCAGTTTGTTGATGATTAAAATCGCAACGATGAATTTCGCCCGCAAAGGATTGCTAAAGAGCTATTATTTAATTATGATAATAATATAATACTAGTAGTTGGGAACCCCTTATAGACTAGAGGCGCAAGGATAGACATGTTACATTTATATGTTTTTGTTGTTATGATGTTTCCTACACATTCCTATGCAGTTGATGATGCAGTCTTAGTTTCATTTGATGTGATAAAAGGGTGGTTGATGCATTATTGTTAAATGTTGTTGGTATTTACCTGTGGCACAGAACAGTTCCATGGGTATGAGAATCATATTGTTCACAGGTGTTATGTTATGTTATGTTAATAACCTTGATTAATAATTCATATATTGATTACTTATCCATATATGATTACGCAAAGGATTATTAAATGGGAGCTAGCTCGAAACAAAAGAAAGGAACTATGTATTAATCCTAAGTCCATGGCAAAGGACTACATATAAACTTCAAATGAATGTGTAAATGGATACAAATGATGGACCTAGCTATTATGCTATGAGTTTGGTTTAAAAATTATGTAATTTTTATGAAAGAGTTGAATGGAGGCACATATAGTAATGTTGATATGTGATTATCGTATGGAGTTATGGAAAGAGGTTAACATATAGATATGATATATCTTGGGTGGCGCACTATACAATGGATATGGTATCAAATCTTTACGATGGATATTGCATTGAATTATACATTGGTTGTGGTTTGATTTTAATGGTGGATGATATGTCAGTGTGTTGGCTCGTACATGCATTATGCATAAGGCCAGGTAAGGAAGCGGCATGCATTTATTTCACGTCACTCCAAACCTCCCTTGACCCTGTCACCCTAGCATTGTTGCATTGTTTCTCTGTTGGTTGTGAAAGCTCCGCGTTTTCGGGATTGGAAGGAGAAAACTCGACCAGTTCGTCATTGAAGCGATTTTCTCACAGGTATGGTTCTTAGTTTTCCATCCATGATGGAATCTCTGTATTATGAATCAAATGGTGGCTCAAGAATGCATGGGTTCTGTGTTTTCTTGAGTTGATTGTGTGTAAAGATTGTATTATGGGTTCTCTATGATTATTGTGAAATATTGGCATTTGCAAGCGAAGTAATGGGTGTGCATTGGTTATTTATTGTTCAGCTAGGTTTTTTATGATGGTTCTCTGTGAAATTATGGTGACAGTGGTGCAATAAGCTCTATGTTTTATGGTTGAAGGGTTTTAACCACCGGGTTATATTTCAGAGGTTGTCAACCGGTTTCCCTCTCGGTTATTGTCATAATATTTATCCAGTTGCAGAGAAACTGTCAACAGTTGGTGTGTTTATTTTGTTTAAACCTCGAATTGTTGTCAATGTTCTATTCCTTACTGTCTTTTTGCTGAAAGATTTCCAAAATTCCAATCTTGGTTGGCCTCAAATGTTAAAACAGGCATGTGTATGTATTGAATGGATATGAGTTGTGAAGAGTTTCCACACACCAATCCTCTCATCCATGCTATGATGATGATTGTATGTGGCCTCATTGTCAATTGTTTTCGAAAGTTGTTCGACCTCATGGGTATTGGAAAGAAACATTATCTCTCTGTGTTTTTCGAGTACCCATCATTTTTAATTTAACCCTCTCTGAAAAAATTGTTAGTGACATCGATGTGTGTGTGGATTGGTTAGATCAATTTCCTTTATTCTCCTCTCGGGGATTCACTTATGATTATGTCAAGATCTTGGAGTCATAAGTTGAAGGATTGTGGTTTTTTTTTTTTTTAAAGAGGGAGCATGGCTCACTGCTTTTTCATTTTCAAGATTATATTGTGGCCTGTAAATGGATATAAGGATATAGAAGACCATTATCTCCCTATGTTTTTTAAAAAGACAAACAGGTTTTCATTGCCTCTCTGCATTTAATTTTTTTAAAAGAACCCAACTAGAACTCTTACTTGCCTCTACCCTCCTCGGGCACCTTCAAGGGTTTGTCAAGTTTTGGTTTATCAGTTTAATGATTGTGGAAGTTTAAAGGCACTGGCTCCCCCCTCTTGGTCGAATCTTTGTGTGTCCTCTCTATGATGAATTCATTTGAACAAAGAAGAAAGAATATGTGTGGTTCATACAACCGAGAGTTGTCCTTATATTCGTTTATGGTCTCGATTACTATGTTTAATCTAAGTATGATCTTGATTTCATTTAAAATGAAGAAGACACCTGTGAGTGATTGTTTCACCAATCACGATCATGCTTCTGTCAAAAGTCTAAGAGACTCTTGTGTGTCAATTTAGTTATGTTCATTTCATACATGACATGGTTATGTGTGTTGTTCCTTTTAAAAGGAAGTCTATATATATTATTTCACACAGAGAGCAAGCTCGGGGTTGCATTTTGTTTTTGGAGTTGACTATTGTTGTACATTTAATATTGGGTCAATGATATGAGTGAAGACCTATGTATGATTGGTTCACCAAACATGCTCTTAAGTTTGTCCATGATTTTAAAAGGCACTTGTGTATATTTAAATCGGGCCCAATTTTTTATTAGAGGACAGTGACTGTTGATTGTTTATATTGGGTGTATTATTGTTTCATTACCAAAGATGAATGTTGGACATAGATGACAGGGATCATTCTGCATGTTTTGTTTATTTTAAAAAAGGGAAAGAGATCATCATTAGAGCATGAAGTCTTGATTGAATTGGAAATTTTTGCATAAGTTATAATACACAAGCTATTATAAATTGAATATTTTGGGGAAATTAAATTGTTATTGAGACAACAAGCAGTTTGTATACAATTGAGGAACAGTGAATTTGGTCTTGGAAGTGGATGCTTTTTGGATTAAATTTGAAACAGAATTATGACATTCGATTGATTTAATTTATTTTACGAACAGTATCCATCTAATTCCCTTTCATTTTCTCACTCTTTCGCTCATTACAAATCCCCTCACATTCCCAAATTCATTGTGCATGCCCTGTTTACTAAAATTAAATTAAAACTTTGTATGACAGCGATAAAAAAATAACACAGAGATAGATGACAGCTGATATATTTTGTTTATTGTTGCACAGTGAATTGTTTAATGAATTGTCGAGAAGTAATCATTTTCTTACTCATGGTCATGATATCACTTTTCCACTCAATACAATCCCCTCAAATACCCTTGAACCCTACCTCACCCCCTGCTCATTGACAATTATTAAATGAATTTTATGTATTGGATTGCATGGGTCTGATGTGATTGTTGAGCCAAACTTTTTTTCATATTAAGAGAATGTCATGTATGGTTTGTTTAAGATCTAGTTGCTAATAATTGTTGCATACAAGATGAGCTTTTTCAGCAGACAAAGTCATGGCTGAAATAATAGGGGCAGAGGAAACTAGAACAGAGGGCCTAGAAGGCTCAGATTCTCAATACATTTCGATGTCGATCCTCAAGAGTTGAACCAGCTCTTTTCAAGCTAGATTTTTCAATTGGATTGGACAAGGGATAGTCCAGCCTAGGCAAGAGAGGCCCCTCTTCCAACCCCACCATGTCCCTGGTACCCATGTGCCCCCTAATGCTTCTTTGCAACCTGAAATTCCCAAGAATGATGGATGGCATGAGATTGTTCAGTCAGCAGTCTCCCACCATCATGGTTGGCCAAATTTTTCTTTACCTCATCCTCCTCCACCTGTAAACCCAAATGTTCATATTTCCCCTGCACACTCACCTGTACAGTCCTCCCATGCAAGCAAAAGACTCAAAACTGAAGCCCGCCATATGAATGACAAAGGAAAATTTGTTGTTGCCCCCTCCTCCTCTCCTTCAAGTAACTCACCCAAGTCAGTGTCATCTTATATGCACTTGAGAGATGAGTGTTCCCATGTAGTCAATGACATCAAGCCTCAAGGTTCTACCCAACCTAAGGCTAATTCAGGGAAGTCAAAAGGGGATATAAGCAACAAAGGAAAAATTGTCTCTCAAAGTGGAAAATACGGTTTTTTATTATGTTTTATTATTGATTTATTAAGGACAGTGGACTGTTGAAAATTTTGGACAGCAAACTATTTTTGGATATTGTGGATATTTACATGTTTTGGTATAATTTGAAATATCATTGATATTTAAATTTCAAATTATGGAAATGATTATGGTAGCCACAAGGAGGGATGTGTTTGATTGATTGTCTATTATGTGTATTTTTGTTAATAAATTAAAGGGAGTCAGAAGGGGTCCCACCTACTAGTTATTATTTAATAAAAGACCATTTATTATTATTATTATTAATTCTTCCCCTAAACTAAAAGTTAGTTGAGTTTAGTTAACTTGACTAAATGAGGTAGTTGAACTACTTCAACTAATTTGGAATGCATAAAAGCAAAATGAGAAGGAAGAACAATGTGGAATAGAAGGAGAAAACATACTAAGGTTTTCTCTTAAGTTTTATTGAGATAGTTCAGTTTTCATTCATTCTTCAATTCATCAAAAGTCTAATTCTCTTTTATGGTGGCAGGGTCCTATTGTAAACAGCAAGGTTCAAAGTTGAATCATATCATTCAGACGCCTTTTTTTAGAGGTGTTGATCTATCTTTGATAGTCTATGTAGACTTGTCTGTTTATGAATTAAATTTCATGAATGATAAAGGATATTGTGCAGAGCCAAGTGTACAACAGTTTGTGGCAAGCTAATCCAGATTTTAAAGTTCAGTTTTTACTTCTTGTCAGAGTCCTTTTGTATGGTTTTCATCAGGGATATCTAAGTTTGACCTTGGTCCATACCCCCACAGGGATTTTGTAAAGAGAACGATTCTTTTGATTTCTTGGAATGAAATAAAGTGATTGCTTTTATGTCTCATTTGTGTTAATATGTGACTTAGTATTTTTTCTTTTGATCTCCACATTTACTTTTGCAATCTGATATATTCATAAATTTGTATAAAAATGTTATATTTTACAACAATATTTTATTTTTAAAAAATCATCCTAAGCCCTTGTAATTAATACTCGTGGATTAGGAAACACTTTTTGAGGCTATAAACATACGGTAACATTCTCGGTTATCTTTCCTTAGCCAAGCAAAATTTGAAAATGCTTGAGTAAGATAAATTCGTATATTTTCCTCAACAGTCGTGACACATGATCGGTACATGTTTGGTACATGTTTAGAGGCACTTACTAGTTGATGATTGCAGCTTCATGAGACATTCTTCAGGTCTTCTCCCAAGAGCAGTGGGCTAAGTCAATCTATGCCTTCTCCCTATCTTCTCCCCAATGGATTGAGCTAGTTTGACCTGAGACTAGTCTTCTCCTCAGTTGTGTTGGGTTGGGTTGACCTGAGACGGGTCTTCTCACTGGGTGGATGGTTTAGGTTGATCTGTGGGAATGCCCCTGATCTTCTCCCCATATCGGGTTGGGTTGCATGCTCCTTTGAGACTAAGTTGAGCATGACACTTGTCAGAGGAGTGGCAAGTTGTCATGGGATGGCACCCAACATCCCATGGGATCATTCCATGTGAACATGTCACTTGGGAGATGACCAAGTGGACACATCATGAGGGAGCAACCCCTAACGATGATGACGACTTGTTCTAGTGGGTCGTATCCCATAGAAGAGATGAGGACGTTCACACTGGGTGCAGCAATGTGTGACATATTGATGCATCCTTTCACTATGGTGCCCAGAGACAAGAATAAGCCCAACGTCTTGTGCAAAAGACCCATCGGGAGCCCAACATTTTGTGTAGAAGACCTATTCAGCTAAAGTCATCCTGGATGAAGAGACACCTTTTGGAAAAGATAAAGTTCTCATTGGACTTGTATAAATAGAGATAATTATCTCTAATTTGGTCACAACACACTTTGATCACTTTCTCTCTCTTGTGTAGCGCTAGTCTCCTGGGATTCTAGCGCACTTATTCTTGGTGATTGGATTTTCTCTTGGACTATCTATTATCTAGTGAAAGGTTGTTGATGGTTTTTTCTCCCTTGTGAAGAACGGCTTCCAAAGATATCTCTTGTGTATTTTGTGCATGGTTATCTTCTTGTGATGTTGGATAATTGTATGATAGAATTAATGCTTAGGGTTTATGCTTCTTGATGCTTATGCTATTAAAAATTGAATAAAATGTTAACCATTTGATCAAGTATAAAAATTTAACATGGTTTCAGAGCAATTTTCATGAAAGAGCCATTGCACAAGCTTCTCCAGCACCTTTCCAAGCTAGTCGTCACCTTCTTGTTGCAACTGCAAAAATGATGCTTATCCTTTTTCCTTGTCAACCTAGTTTTATCACTTTCACTTGAGTGTTGGGACTAATATATTCACAGACAGGTACAGCCTAGTCTAGTGCATCACCTGCAACTTTCATATTGAAAATTGAAGAACTTTTGATTTTCGGCCCTAAGGTTTATAGGGTTTATAGGGTTTCTGCATATTTTGGTTTCTAGGGTTTCTGCAATCATGGTGGGAAAGGTTCATGTGGAAGATAGGATTGATGGAGCCTCTAAATTCAACTTATGGAAATCAATACTACTCATCACTCTGGAAGAGAGTGACCTAATGAAATTTGTGGAGGAATTTGTACCAAAACCAACAGATGCGTCAAATAAAACTCAGTGGAAGAAAAATGACGCCAAGGATAGAAAGATAAGTATTTACTCTATGAAAGATCATCTTATTCCACACATCTCCTCAATGAATATAGCCAAAGAGATTTTTTATTCTTTGAAGAATTTGTTTAAAAGTAAGAACACCAACAGAGCCATTTCCTTGAAGCACCAGCTTCAAAATATTAAAATGACCAAAGCAAATACAGTTGTCACCTTCTTCATGAAAATTGTTGAGATCATAAATCAATTAGGCGCTATTGGAGAAATAATCTCAATTAGAGATATGGTAACGCTAACCCTTAATGGTCTTCCAAGTCATTGGGAGCCATTCATCTAGAGTATCAGTGAACGATCCAAATTGCCTAAGTTTGATCGATTATGGGCAGAGTGCACTCGGGAGGAGACAAGACTTGCAGTGATAGGTGCGCATAGTTCCCATCATGATGAAATTCATGCACTTGCCTCTCATGCAAGGAAAGGAATAGGAAGAGGAAAATGTACGCAAATATTTCAAAGGAAACGAAAGCGACAACAGGCTCATGAACACAAGGAGAAAGATGTGTCAAAAGTTCAATGTTATAGATGTGATAAATATGGACATTATGTCAGAGATTTTCCTATGAAAAATAAAGAAAGGAGGTATGCAACCACTACCAAAGTTGATGGAGATCCACCTCACACCAGATCAGATCCTACTGAAGAATTCTTCTTCATCTCATCCCTCTCAGGTATGGTTCCTACTAGCAATAATGTTTGGTTAATTGGCAATGGTGCTTCTAGACATATGACTGGATATAAAGAAAATCACATTGAACTAGTAGAGAAGGATTCTAGGTTACATTTTGTACTTGGTGACGATGCCAGATATGTTTTGAAGGGAACTGGAACCACTTCCCTTCAACTAGACTCGGGTATTCCACTTCATTTGAGTGATGTATTGTTTGTACCGGGGATGAGAAGGAACCTTTTCACTATTTCATCCTTAGAGTAAAAAGGCTACAAGGTTGTTGTAAGTTTTAAACCTATGACGTAAAGCAATGCATATGTATTCTTAAGCAAAACATAATTTAATCAATGGCTCATACACAAAGTACACAGAGATTTTATACCAGAAACCCTCAACCAGGATAACCTTTCTTATATTCATTATATCGAATTTCACCATTCACCATACAATATATACAATGTTTTTAGGTATTCCATAGATACCAAACCCTAATCCTTTAATCCAGGATTAATTTAGAAAACCGCTAAAAATAGCAAAAACGCCCAAAAACAAATTTTGGGGCGTTGCGCGTAACCAGGGGGGCATACCTGCCCCCCCTAGGACCACCCTAGGAAATCACCCGATGCACATGACACAAATAGAACTACTAGAGGGATCGTTAGACACATTTGTCGAATCGGACGCGCCCACACACACACATGCAAAGAATATAACACATACCCAACATTCTCCCACTTGTTGTTTTATTTGCATCCAGGGGTCCAGGGGATTATATAGTCAACAATATAGGGCAGAAATTCCCATTGTTACTCTACACCAAGAGAAATTTTCTATGCTCACAGACTTTGTCAATGAATCTGCAACATTCTTCAAAGTGTCAACATTTTCCAGCAACACCTTCTTTTCCTCAACCATGTCTCTCACAAAGTGATATTGAACATCAATATGCTTTGTCTTTGAATGATAAGCTGGGCTCTTTGCCAGGAAGATTACACTCTGACTGTCACAATCTAATCTCACTTCTTGTTGTACTAACCCAATACCTGAACACAATATTTGTAATCATATTGCTTCCTTGCTTGCATGACTGACTACCATGTATTCAGCTTTTGTAGTTGAGAGTGCCACTACAGCCTGTCTTTTTCTCATCCAACTGATTGCTCCTCCAAATAGGTTAAACACATACCCACTTGTATATCTTCTACGATCCAGATCTCCAACCCATTCTGCATCAACAAAGCCATGTATGTCCACCACTTTTTCCAATATTGGTCTTCCTTGGTAGCACAATCCATAACTAGTAATGCCACGAAGATACCTGAAGACCCTCTTTACTGTTGTCCAATGCTCCTTCCCTGGTTTTGACATATACCTACTCAAAAATCCCATTGCATTTGCAATGTCTGGTCTAGTACAAACCATTGCATACATTAAACTGCCAACTGCACTGGCATACGGAACATGGGACATGTCCTCTTCTTCTTCCTGTGTCTTGGGACACTGATCTGTAGATAAATTTACACCTATATGAATAGGAACCTTGATTTGTTTACTTCTATGCATATTAAACCTCTGCAATATCGTCTCAACATATTTTCTCTTATTCAACCAGAGTTTCATGTTTTCATGATCTCTTTTAATCTCCATTCTCATAATGAAGTTAGCAGTACCGAGATCCTTCATGTCAAATTTGGAGGATAGTTGTGATTTCACCTCCTTGATAACATCCATGTTATTTCCTACCAACAACATGTCATCAACATACAACACTACATAAATGAAGTGATTACCAACCTGCTTGGAATATACATAGTGATCAGCCCTGCTTCTCACAAATCCCAATTCAAGGATGTATGTATCAAAATTTTGGTACCACATCCTAGGTGATTGCTTCAGACCATATAGTGACTTCTTTAGCTTACAGACCAACTCTTTCTTTCCCTTCACTAAAAATCTTTATGGCTGCTTCATGTAGATTTCTTCTTTCAGATCCCCATGTAGGAATGTTGTCTTCACATCCATATGTTCCACTTCAAGATCAAAAGCAGTAGCAATAGATAAAAGAAATCTAATAGAAGTTAACTTAGCAACAGGAGAAAAAATCTCACCAAAGTCAATTCCTCTACCTAGGAATAACCTTTTGCTACTAGTTGAGCTTTGTATTTCTCCACTTTTCCTTCTGCATTAAACTTCTTCTTAAGCAACCATTTTCTACCAAAAAATTTCCTTCCAACTGACAACTCAAATATATACCATGCCTCATTCTTATCCAAGGCATCCATTTCTTCAACCATGGCCTTCTTCCATAGTTTACTATCCTCTGAATTCACTGCTTCCCTAACAATTATGGGATCATCATCAGTAATAGATAAAGCAAAATTGGAACAAAAATTAGGTGGACTATACCTTTCCAGTTGCCTTCATTCTCTCACTAATCTCCTCAATATTGGGGTATAAGGTTCTTCTTCTTCTGCTATTGCTTCATCTTCTTCAAATGATTCAGATTTTGCATCATCCAACTCTAGCTCTATTTTCTCAGGTTCTTCTAGCCTTGGTAGGAATTCATATTTGGAAACATATTTTACCTCTCTGAAAACAACATCTCGACTGTAAACAGTCTTCTTGGTTTCTGGGTTCCAAAGCTTATAACCTTTCACACCATCTTTATAACCAATAAAGATACACTTTTCAGCCTTTTTATCCAGTTTACTCATATTTTCCTTTGGAACATGTACATAAGCATCACAACCAAACACTCTAAGATGTTGAAGAGAGGGTTTCTTTCCAGTCCATACCTCATGTGGAGTATTATCATCCAACGCTGATGAGGGTTATCGATTGACCAGGTAACATGTTGTACCCACTGCCTCTACCCAGAATTATTGTCCTAATTCAGCACCATTGAGCATGCTCTTTGCTTTTTCCATCAATGTCATGTTCATCCTTTCTACAACTCCATTTTTCTTAGGAGTGTATGGAGTAGTATTCTGCCTTGCAATACCACACATCTTACAAAATTATTTGAATTCATTTCCGCAGAATTCTCCACCATTATCTGTTCTCAATACCTTTATTTTCTTCTCTTTCTGATTTTCTACCAGAGCCTTAAACTCTTTAAATTTATCAAATACCTCAGATTTCTTTCTAAGAAAATAAATCCATGTGTTCCTTGAAAAATCATCTATGAATGAAACATAATACACAGACTTACCTAGTGATGGAACAGGCACAAGTCCAAACACATCACTGTGTATCAACTCTAAGATCCCCTTTGTTCTTGTAGCACCAGATGGGAATCTTACTCGATTATCTTTACCATATATGCAATGTTCACAGAAATCCAAATCAAGAGTTTAATTAGCCATACCTTCAACCATACCTTTACCGTGTAGTGTTCGAAGGCCCTTTTCTCCAATATGCCTCAGTCTTTGATGCCACAGCATGGTCTTCTTTTATGGGACAGTATTGATCTTGTCTACTTCATTTCTCTTCTTGGGGAAAACAGAATTGTTGCAACCATTAGTATAAGTGCTTCCCAACAACTTGTACAGAGTTCCACACCAAACTCCCCTCTGTTAGAAAAACAGGACCGTGGAGCAATAAAATAAAACAAATGCAGAAACAAAACACAGAAGACACACAATACAAGAGAGACACAGATTTGCGTGGTTCACCCAGTGTGGGCTACATCCACCAGAGAAATTGCCAGGTCCTTCCTTTATTATTATGCAGCAAATGAAGGGATACAACCTACAGCAAAACCCACTGTAACTTCCTCTTCTTTCTCTCACAGTCTCCTCTCTTAGAATACAATATTCACCATCAACCATAGCCGCAATACATTTCCCTCATAAAAGAGGGTTGCCTTCTAG
>ML814833.1:32156-43751 GCA_009831015.1 Picea engelmannii | reverse complement strand
TCCTAGGCTTGTCATACTTTGCAGGAGGCAGAGGGACATGCAGCTCCTTGTGGTACTTTCAGAGAAAGTAAGAGACCCAAGAGATTCTCAAGTTATATAGCATCCATGAGCCACATCATTGATTATGAGCCTTCCAGTTATGAGGAAGCATCTAGTCATCTAGTATGAAAGGATGACATGATGGAGGAGTATCAGTCCATCATGAAGAATGATATGTGGGACATTGTTCCAAGACCCAAAGGGAAGTCACTTGTGACTTCCAAGTGGATTTATAAGATAAAGCATGCATCTGATGGAAGCATTGAGAAACACAAAGTGAGATTTGTGGCCAGAGAAATCTCTCAGGTGGAGGGAATAGAATATAAGGATACTTTTGGTCATGTTTCTCGATATACCTCCATTCGAATGATTATTGCACTTGCTTCAGCCTTAGGTTGGAGACTACATCATATGGACGTGAAGATAGCCTTTCTCAATGGAGAGATTGAGGAAGAGGTATATATCGAGCACCAGATGGCTTTGTGATTCATGGGAAGGAGTCCCATGTGTGCATGTTGAAGAAATATCTATATGGACTCAAGAAGGCCCCGCGTTCTTGGTATGCGAGGATTGATGGATATCTGATGAGTTTGGGTTTCAGCAAGAGTGTTGTTAATGCCAACATGTACTATAAATTTGACAATGGTGAATCCCTGATTTTGATCTTGTACGTTGACGAATTATTCCTCATCGGAGCAGAGCATCTCATTACTTGGTGCAAGCATGAGTTGGCTTCTGAATTTAAGATGAAGGATCTCGGATTGATGCATTACTTCTTGGGACTTGAAGTATGGTAAAGAACTAATGAGATATTCATGAGTTAAGGGAAGTACACAGTTGATATCTTGAGGATATTTTGTATGACAGATTATAAGTCCATGGCCACACCGATGGTGGAAAATCTGAAGAAGTTGAGTGAGTCTTCTTCCGATTCAGAATTGGTTGATATGACTATGTATCGACAGCTGATTGGATCACTGATGTATCTAGTTAATACTAGACCTGATATTTGTTATGCAGTGAATGCACTTAGCCAGTTCATGAGTCAACCAAGATAGATATATCGGTTGGTTGTGAAGCATGTGTTGAGATACTTACGAGGCACAGTTGGATATGGCCTCAGATATGCTTCTAGTATCGACATGACATTGCAGGGATATGACGATTCATATTGGGCAAGAAGAACAATTGACAGAAATATCACCTTCGGATGTTGCTTTAGCCTAGGATATGCCATGGTTTACTGGTGCAGCAAGAAGCAAACTTATGTGGCCTTGAGTACCATAAAATCCAAGTACATTGCAGTATGTATGGAAGTACGCCAAGCAATGTGGCTTCGCAAACTCCTTGCATGATTGTTTGGTCAAATGTTGGATCCCACCGTGATACATTGTGACAACCAAAGTTGTGTGAAGATCTCAGAGAATCCAGTATCTCATGACATTACCAAACATGTTGAGATCAAGTATCATTATATTCATGATATTGTGCAAAGGAAGGCAGTTAGAGTGGAATACCTTCATACCGATGAGAATATCGCAGATGTTCTCACCAATCCCCTTTTCAGGTCGAAGTTCATGTACTTTCATGATAAACTTGGCGTGATAGAGAATGCCCCTCTTGCTGAGAGGGAGTGTTGATTATTGCAACTTCGTGAGACATTCTTCAGGTCTTCTCCCTAGAGCAGTGGGTTGGGTCGACCTGTGCCTTCTCCCTATCGTCTCCCCGATGGACTGAGTTGGGTTGACCTGATACTGGCCTTCTCCTCATTTGTGTTGATCTGGGTTGACCTAACATGGGTCTTCTCCCCGGGTGGATGGGTTGGGTTGCTCTGTGGGGAAGCCCCTGATCTTCTCCCCATATCGGGCTAGGTTGAATTCTCCTCTGAGACTGAGTTGAGAATGTCATTTTTCATAGGAGTGGCAAGTTGTCCTGGGATGGCACCCAATGTCCCATGGGAGAAAACCATGTGGACATGTCACTTGGGAGATAACCAAGTGGACACATCATGAGGGAGCATCCCATGAAGATGATGATGACTTTTTCTAGTGGGTCGTAGCCCCTAGAAGAGATGAGGACGTTCACACTGGGTACAACCATGTGTGACATATTGATGTAGCCTTTCACTATGATGCCCAGAGACAAGAAGAAGCCCAACGTCTTGTGTAGAATATTTATTCATCTAAAGTCATCCTGGATGAAGAGACACCTTTTGGAAAAGATAAAGTTGTCATTGGAAATGTATAAATAGAGAGAAATATCTCTCATTTTATCACAACACACTTCGATCACTTTCTCTCTCTTTTGCAGCACTAGTCTCTTGGGACTCTAGCGCACTTCTTCTTGGTGATTGGATTTTCTCTTGGACTATCTATTATCTAGTGAAAGGTTGTTGTTTGGTTTTTCTCCCTTGTGAAGAAGGGTTTTTGAAGATATATCTTGTGTATTTTGTGCATGGTTATCTTCTTGTGATCTTGGATAATTGTATGATGCAATTAATTCTTAGGGTTTATGATTCTTGATGCTTATGCTATGCAAAATTGAATAGAATGTTAACAAGTTGATAAAGCATAAAAAATTAGCAGTGTTTTTTATACATGATATATGGATGATGTGGCATAGATATCTTGGTATATTAATAAAAGCACATATTGGTCTTAGTGATGGTTATGAGGTATTGTGATATGCATAGTTGATGCACTTGTGATGGTACAAGTTGTGTGAGTGATTGATGTACATGGTTGAAAGTACAGGTTGTGTGAGTGATTGATGTATATGGTTGATAGTATAGGTTGATTGGTAGAGGTTGGGACAAGTTGTAGGTTGATGTGACAGAGGAAACAAAGCATCAAAGTTATTCAAGAAGGTGAAAACCCTAGTTTCATAAGGCATACGTAGGTTGTAGTATAGACATGTCGCATACATATGCAAGCTGCAATATATAAAGGGTGTGTGCATACGCAAGTTGTATAATAGGTAGTTCGCATACCTGTTGGTTTTTTTGGTATAGGATGAGTACAGGTACAAGATTGATTATAGGGTTTTGGCACAGGTTGGTTATAGATTGTTGGTACAAGTTGGTACATGTTTATAGCGGTGTATCTTATAGTGACAGTGTGGTAGTGGTTTCATCATATTTTGGCACTTATATTTCAGGGTGGCAGGATGAGGCAAGGATAGGTGGTTGTAGCCACCTTCCAATTGTAGCCGAAGAACATAGTGGGTTGTAGCCTCCTAGTTTTAGCCAGAGAATTGGGGATTTGTAGCTTTCCTTGGTTTGTAGCCTGAAAATAGGGGGTCAGAGCCTCCTTCCAGTTGCAGCTGGAGAATTGGAAATTGGTGCTTCCTTGAATGTAATTCTTAACGACGTATAAGAAAATCATTATGTGGTTTTTTCCTGCATTGGGTTTCCACGTAAAATATTGGCGTATTGTGCATTGTGTGGATGTGTCTATTCTTGTTTATTATGCATTGATGGATGTTAATGTTATATGATGTAATATCATATTAATGATGAACTAATGAACAATGTTGAATAAGTTAAAGGAACATACATTGTGGTTAAAAGGATTAATAAGTGGTATAAATTGTTCATTATTGATTCACACCCCCCCCCCCTCTCTCAATAATCAAACAATTGGTATCAGAGTGGGTTCCTTCAAGAAACAGTTTAACCACTAGAAGGAGATCATGGATTATTCTAAGAATGGAGTACCAATGTTTAATGATCAGAATCGTCTAGAGGATGAGATATGGAGCATAAGGACAATATCCTTTTTAAAGGCACGGGGATATGATATTTGTCGGTTAGTTGTGACAGGATACAATGTTGTAGGGAAACCAAAGACTGCAACCAAGAATGAATTAAAGAGAAATAAAAAAATAACAATGGATTTCATCATGGAAGGAATGTGTGATTCAACAAAGGACAAAGTGGGAAAAAGTTCATCAACTAAAGAACTTTGGGATAAATTACATGATATTTATTTTTCTCCCATCACAAAGTTAGAGTTTGATAAAGAAGATACAAAAACAAAACAAGAAGGAAGATGCTCATCATATCAGATAGATTCAAAAGAAGAAGAGTGCAAAGTGAAAGAAGCCAACATAAGTGATTTCTTTTACTTTAATTGTGAAAAGGGCAGACATCTTGAATTTGAATGTCTTTATTTGAAAATTGAAGGTAATGAAACAAAAAATCCATTTGAAATAGATGACAATTATGAAGCAAAATTGATCAGTGTTTAAGATAAACTAAAGAAAGAAAATAAAACAAGTCACTTAAGAAAGAATTGATGAAGAAAAGAAAAGTGTTCAAGGCTCCGAAAAAAGAAGGTCATCAAGAATTTGAGAGATCGGCTAGAAGAAGCCAGAAAATTGAAGAAACTCTAGAATATCAAAAATAGAATTTAGAAGCCAACATAGCAGCACAAAAGGAAGAAGTAGAAAAGAAAGAAAAGATACTGACAAATCATCTCAAGGAAAAAACCGATGACTTAAACAAGCTTGAGGAAGACTTTGATCAAGAAGAGAGAAGACTCAAAGAAGAAGAAATAATTACATTGAAAATCCGACTTGAAGAAGCAAAGAGAACAGAAGAATTCATGAAGTCTCAGATATTGAAGAAAGAAGAAGAGGTTGAGAAGCTTGAAGAAGAATTAGTCACACTAAGATTCAAAGTCATCAAACTCAACAAGAATGTTGAAGAGACAAAAACATCTACATCAACAGTAGAGAATGTAGAGAAGCACTCTAGGTTGCTAGAAAAGAAGAATGAAGAAAAGAGCAAAAGTTATGCAGAAGTACTCAAAGGAACGAATCATGGTCAACCGGAATCTAAGAAAACCAATAAAGATACATCTTCAAGAAGACCATCCATGTTCAAGCCACAAAGAAGCTTCAATCATGATCATGATTAGTCGAGGAAGGAATTCAAAAGAACTACACCACAAAGAAGATCATTCACTCCCATGTATGTAAATTTCTTTTATGGTCATTGTTTTTATTGTACTAACTTTGGACATAAGGTTGCAGATTGCAGGACTTATAGAAGAAATGTTAAAGAAAGAAATGTTTATGTGGCCTCACATAACATTGAATGTTACAAATGTCATAACTATGGACACATATCTCATGATTGTAGAAGAATGATTGACACTTCCATAGAAGAGAACATTGACATCATATATAAGAAAGTATGGATAAGAAAACATGAAGAACATGTGAACAAAGACTGGGTCCTAGAGATTGAAAGATTGGCAATAACACAAGATGAAGACAAATCTACAAATTAAAAGAAATATGTAAGATACAGAAAGGTTTGGAAAACAAATGAAAGAAAATAAGGACATGTAATTAAGGAACAGGTTCAAGAGATTGTACTTTCAGGTATTGTAATGAAAGATGAATCCATAGACAAAGAAAAAATTCAAAGTTCAGAGAGATGATGAATCTACCGATGAAGATGATGATGACTCTACATCAGAGCAGGAATTGTTTTGATCCATTTGGATTGGAGACTCCTAGATAATATGAATATTATATAGGGAGATTATATGCGGTAGCTGAGACAAACCAGAGAACCATCCTTCCAGTAGCTTGCAAAATTTGAGTAGACAGATTCAAAGCAGTCAATTAACAGAAGTACAGTATGATAGATTGATCAGTTGCAATAGTGAAGACTCCATGATAGTACAATGACAGATGGGTCAACATTATAGACAATTGTGTAGAAGAGTCTTAGACAGTATGGACAGAGATGGATTTGTAAGAACATTTAGCAGGTTTGGATAGATATATGACAGTGGATGAGAGGATGGATTCATAAATTGATTCAGATATTGGTTCATAGATTGGTTCAGAGATAAAGGAACATTCTCATAATGGATGATAATTACATAGGAATATTTGAATGCCTATTCTTGAATGTTTTTCATATATGTTAGTTGATTACACAAGGAAGCACCAATGGACAATGACTTCAAAAGGCAGCAGGTACAGGAAGCCATATATTTTTCTACACGATATCTTATAGAGAAGTCAATGGAGAGAAACATAAGCAAAAAGATAGGTAGAAAGATCATTCATATAAGTTGTCAGATAGAGAAGTAAGAATAGAGGTATGATTCCATAAGGAGAGATTCATCAGATGTATGGATAGAGAGTTATATGCTTAGAGAGAGAGAACGGAAGCATGTTTCTAGGGGGGGTGATGGTCAAGGGAAGCATGATCGATATGACTTCAGTGTTGCATCAGAGTGATACCCTTTGTCAAAGGGAAGATATTATTCATATGAAGGGGGAGAGAGTAATCAGAGGATTATAAACACAGAGAAATATCAAAGACATTTAGTCAGGGGGAGTAGCCCCAAGGAGAGTTCAGTCATGGAGAGAAACCTCAAAGGGAGATACCCTTTGCAATTAATGTCAAAGGGGCAGAGATAGAAACATCGATGAGGAGTATGAACATGAATGATTATCATGACTAAGTGTTGCCATCAATGTTGGTGTTGTCATCAATGCCAAAGGGGAACATTGTCAGACAGTTGGCTTAGTTTGATGGACAGTTGGTTTGGATTGTTGGTTGTGATTGATGTCGATCCTTGAAGAGTGATATTATAGATTGATGTCAACCCTTGGAGAAGTCAGGTAGTGAATTATGGTAATACAACAATATGGTTAAGGGGATGTATAATGGTATGAAGATTAATATATTTGCAGGTAAGATTATTCGAGATAGATAGTACATGTCATGTCATTTTTAGTGGTATGTGTAACGTCACATAAATCCTAACAGTTAGAGAGTTATGGCCATGTGAAGTTGGAGAACCCTCATGAGTTATCTAAAAGGTCAAAAAAGTCAAATTATTATAGAAGCTCCTAGAAGAAGTGTTCTAGTCAAATTGATGGTAATTAGGAGTTAATCAAGGGTAAAGTTGTTGCATTAAGAAAAATAATTAAAATAAAGTAGTTACAACAAGAAGTTGTGGGTTTGGTAATTATGGTAAAGTAGTTGAGATGAGAAGATTAAATATTCAAAGTGGTTGAAAAAGAAATAAATTAAATAATAAAGTGATTGCAACAAGAAGTTAGTTAAGGGAAAAGAAGTTATGAATTGACTAATTATAAAAAATTTAGTTGTAACAAGTTGTGAGTAAAGAGAAATTATTTAAATAATAGAGTAGTCAAAGTGGTTGTAAAGAGAAATTATTTAAATAATAAATTGGTTGTAACAAGAAGTGGTAGGTTTACTATTTATGGATAAGTCAAAGTGGTTGCAAAAGAAATTAATTAAATAATAAAGTTAGTTGCAACTAAAAGTGGAGAGATTATTATTTGTGGATAAAGTGGTTGTAAGTGGAGAAGTGGTTGGAAGTGGGGTTATCCCTAGAAGTAGGAAGTTGGGTTAGGTTAGTTAGAAGGTAACCCCTTGAGGAAGCTACATGGAAGTATAAATAAGACAGCAAGGCTCTCCCATTTGCTCCTACCCCTACCTATTGGAATATCATTGAATATCTATTCTGGGAAAGGTCTATTGCAGGTACACATCGATACATCAAGTTACGCAAGTCTAAAGTAGTAAAAGAGGGTTGATGGCGAAAGCTTCAGATTTGTAGAAATATTGAAAAAACCTTATTTTTTGAGGTGTACGCAGACTACATCGGAACAAAGCGCGTACATATGCAATCTAACAGAGAACAGAATGCATACATACGCATGTTGAAGAAAGAACAGTTGTGTATAGTTGGGAAAATCCATGAAAGCTTGAGGATATGGAGATGTCAGGTCTCTAGAGTCTGAAGGAAAGCTCCCAGGAAGGTCTATAGTGATCAGGTACAACATATCTATCTACAGGTTTAAAGGTATGTCTTATTTCTATGAGTAGTTGGATTTTGTCGTCTACATAAGAAATGGTTATGGGGGTTTGAGGATTTGAACCTAGAGAGACTATTGGTTGCATGGCACTTATTTTATGAGCTATATCTACAGAAATACAACATTGTATGGTTAGTATTCATTATTGTTACATCTTGTTGGGGTGAGTGTTGAGGCATATCTTGTATTTCATAGCACATGGTTGAGGTTTTTTGGTTGTGATGTGCTAGTGAAGTGGTTGGTTAGTTTGAGGCAGATCTGTTAAAGTACAAGGCGGGTACATATGTGAGTGTCATTGATATCTATTATGGTACATTATGAGAGGATTTTGTTAGTGGTTTCGATATATGATTGGTACAAAGTGAGGTTTTGGCACATGGTTTGATGTAAGAGTTTATGGTATTTGGATCATGGATTGTGTGATTTATTGATAAGAGGACTTTTGTTGGTTATATTGGTATATGTATTTGGTATATAGTTGAGATACATGTTGGAACATATAATTGATGAGTTCGCACATACATGAGGTGTATTGATGCATGTGGATTTCGGTGGCCTCCCACCTATTCCAACTAGCTTATTTTGCCAGTTTTCCAGTTTTCCAGTTTTTCCCTAGTTTTTGGGTCCCTGACTTGCAGGGCCATTTTGAGGCCCTAAACAACGTTTTTTAGGGCTCGCCACAATCAGAGTGACCTTCAATACATAGCAATAAAATGTGTATTCCTCGAATAGACCTTTCCAACGGGCTATCGTGCACCTAAACGGAGATCATATGCAAAAGTTACGACCCCGGGAAGTTGATGTACTCACTTACCCAAACGTCACCCACATGACTTTTAGCGCTTCATCTCCTAGGGTTAGGTTTTTTGGATGTCTAGAGTTTTTGACATTCTTGTTTATTGTAAAAAGGACTTCAAAGCCTCATTGTAATCATCTTCTTGTGAATGAGCGCAACCGTCACATCTCTTCTCAGAGATAAGCCGCCACCATTCTAGCAAGGTTTGTTCCACTACATTTTGCAGTTTCATTTTATTTCCTTATTGAATAGAAACTAGTTTTACTGTATATTTGTTATTCTGTGTTAAGCATATTTTAATAATAATCGGTATTCAATTAATTCTGCAAATATATTCTAGATTAGTGGTATCAGAGCGGTCTACTCCTTGTCGTTCTTAATGCATGTCCCCAACAAGGTCAGGGTACAAAGTATTGGGTCTCAAGCTTGTTTCTCTTGAGGACAAAAGCTCTCTCACGCCCAAACGACCTCTCATAGTAGAAGAAAAGAAAGACAACGAGACAAGATATCCCTTCAAAATGTTTCACGAGAAATCCCTCCCGCAACAGAGGAACAAGATGATGGATAGTTTTGCACAAATCCTTCGGTGGCTACCAACAGGCAATGCATCTTCCTCAAACAGAGCCGCTTCCCCCTTCAAGGTACAAATCAACTTCGATATTCCTATATTTGAAAGTCAAATAGACGCAGATGCGGTAGACAAATGGTTGAATCTGCTAGAAGGGTATTTCTCTGCCCATAACTTCTCGAATAGAGAAAATATTACTTTTGTGCTCCTCAAAGTCGTCCCCCGTGTTAAATATTGGTGAAAAACTTTCTGTGAGAAAAAAGAAATAGAGGAACCTTCATTATTTAAAGTCGCAATCACCTGGGATTTCTTAAGGGATGATATTAAAGAACAATACTACCCTATTGGAAGTTATGACGACCTGTACACAAAATGGACCACGTTGTGGCAGGAAAGAGACCAAGCGATGTCCGATTTCACAAATATCTTCCATACCTTGCGCACCAAGATGGGTATAAAATATTCTAAGCGACCTCTGGTGCTCAAGTATTGCGATGGTCTGCATAGATACATCGAGGCCAAAATGGAGTTTTTGGACATCTCATCCTTGGACGTGGCCTACCGATATGTCGTCAAAATCGAGCAGAATCTCAAACAAAAGACGCAACAATTTGGGCATGGGAACCCCTCACAGTAAAATCTAGGAAAGGGCAGCCCCAACCCATAAAACAAAGGAAAGAGAAAATACAAACAGCCTCAAGACAACTAGTCTAGGCCGCAAGCAAAGAAGGACATCAGAAAGACAAAGAAAGATACCAGGAAGTGGTGCGACTTTCATAAGATCCCCTGGTATACCACTGTTGATTTCTGCTCGAAGCAGTCACTGGTGGTTGAGGTGAAAGCCTCTGAATCAGATGCGGGTTCTGACTCTAAGTCAAGACCAGAAAGGGGAAGATGGATCATAGACGCAAAACCCAGTGCTATCATTGCAACCACCAAGCTCCATCCCGGTGAACCAGACGAGCCAAAGGAAGGCGAGCGCCTTTTTCATTCATAGATGTGGGTGAAGGGTACCCCACTACACTTCATCATTGATAGTGGTAGACAAAAGAACCTCATCTCAACAAAGGTTGTCAAGTGACTCACCCTGCCGACAACGCGGCACCCGCAACCCTACACCATCAGATGGCTCTGCCAAGGAAGCGACATCCGCGTCAACCAACAATGTCGCATGTCATACGACATCAATCCCTTCAAAGATGAGGTATTGTGTGATGTTTCCCCTCTCAAATTTTGTAATGTTCTTTTGGGCCAACCATATTTATGGAAACGTCATGTTGTAAATGAGTCTAGGCCTCGCAGTGTTATCATTACTTTGAACAAGAAATTGTACAGGATACCCGAGGAAGTCCCACCCAGTGTTATTTCCTTGATCTCTACCAAGCAATGTAGAAAGGTCATCTCTCAGACAGGGAAGTTTGTCTTCTTCGTGATTCACTCTCAGAATCAGCAAAAGATCGCAGCCACATCCAGGGTCTCCACGACCAACCTCTCCACACAGCAGAAGAAAATGGATAAGGTCATAGAAGAATACTCAGATATCTTTTCCTCACTTACCGGGGTACCTCTGCATTGTTCGGTCGAGAACCACATTGATCTAACCCCCGATGCATCGCTGCCCAATGGTCTAGTCTACCGTCGCTCTCTGTTAGAGAATGAGGAGATCAAGTGGAAAATCCAAGAACTACTCCACAAGGGGAACATCTGTCCCATCTCATCAACTTGCAGGAGCCCAATTGTGATGGTACAGAAGAAATATGGAACCTGGCGACTCTGCAGTGATTACCGGACCCTAAATAAAATCATAGTCAAAAACCAGTACCAGATTCCCCGAATTGACGACCTCCTTGATCAGCTCACGAGGGCCAAATAATTCAGTAAGATTGATCTGAAATTTGGCTACCACCAGGTCCCAATATTGTTAATATTATGGTAGCTTCGGGAGGTATGAACCTCTATTATGACCTATGACGAGATTAGAATCCTCCGGAAGGAAGCAAAGAATTGAAGGAAACCCTAGACAGGTTGTCGGCTGAACAAATATATTTATATTGAATTTATTGATGCCCAGAAGGAGAAGTCGGTCCAGTTAGACTGGACAGGTCGACCCCAGTTAGACTGGTCAGGTCGGCCCCAGTTAGACTGGCCAGTCCACTATAAATACAGGGCGCCAATTTCATTATTTGTCATCTCAGCAGTTGCAGTGAGAGCAATATCTGCGCAGGCAGTTGCAGGCAGCAACAGTTTGGTGCGCAGGTTTTCTGGGAAAGCTGGGAGAGTGGTGCGCTAGCTTCTGGGTGGGATCATCTGTTCAGTT
>ML814833.1:0-18255 GCA_009831015.1 Picea engelmannii | reverse complement strand
TTTTTTTGTAGATAATTTCAAATTCATAACCTAGCATATTTCTAACTCATTTTTGTTTATCTTCTAAAGATAATAATTGCTCAAAGTACTTCAAACTATCATAATTTATTTTTACCTTGAAGTGTCTTCTTATTAGGTAAAGGCACCATTTCATAACTACGTGCAATATGGCCAACATTTAATTTTCATAAATGGGTTTAAGTAAGTTTTTTCATTTTAGTTGATTACCTTCAAAGGCAATGGGACTTCCTTTTTGCATTAAAATTGCACCAATTCCATGCTCTAAGGCATCACACTCCATAATAAAGGTTTTTGTGAAGTGAGGGGTGGTCAGGACAAGATTTGTACACATAACCGCCTTAAGTTTTTCAGAAGCTTTTCTTTCTTATTAATTCCAAGAATATGCCTCTTTTTTTAATAACACTATTAGAAGTGTTGCCATTCGACCATGATTCTTGACAAACTAGTGGTAATACCCCATCAATCAAAAGAATCCTCTAAGATTCTTTAAAGTTTTGGGAATTGTCCATTCCATCATAGCTTTAATTTTGTTAGGGTCAACTTTAACACCTTCATGAGATACAATATGACCCCAATATTCCACATCTTGAACCCCAAGGCACACTTGGAAAGCTTTGCATATAATTGTTGGTCCTTCAATAGTTTTAAGACTATGTCAACATGTTGTACATGCTCTTCCCAACATTTGTTGTAGATTAGTATATCATCCAAAAATATTAATACACGTTTTCTAATGAAGGGTTTGAAAATAGATTCATCAAACTTTGAAATGTGGAAGGTGCATTAGTAAAGCCAAATGGAATCCTTTCACAAAATCCATAGAATTATATAATTTTTCGTGAATTATATCCTTTCACAAAATCCATGACAACAATAATATTCCTATTGTTGTTGTCATGAACAGGTCATTGCAGTTTTGACATAGTCTAATGAATAGGTCATTACAGTTTTGACATAGAATTATATATTTATTGAGTATCAAACATCATGGAATCATAATTTGATGCTTGAAATCAACAGATCATGGTTTTGTTACAGCTACTACACTATACAGATCAATAGTTTTTTTACTATACAGATCAATAGTTTTTTTGGCATTGCTCAGACTTCAAATATACATGGAAAGAAACCTATATTCATCATAACGGTATACTTGTTTATCAAAGCTTCTCTCCATCTTTCATTTCCATAATAAATAATGAGTATGAGTCTGGATACGTACTTTATTTCCATGATTAGATCAGAGTATTTAAACCTCCGCATCATGAAATATAACTTTCACTAATTTGGTGTTTTCTCTATTCAGTTTTTATTATCTCTTTTATTTTTATGTTATGCTGATCTACCAAGCAAAATGATACCCACCTTGTTTGCATAATACGTTTTGTTCATGAAATACACAATCTCGCCTTTCTCATTGTCATCCTAACATTATCAATCAAATTTTATTATTTTAAATATGGAAAGAAAAATGCATCATTCAGAAAAATATGTGGGATAATTGCACAATGTGAATATAAAAAAAATGACAACCATGTTTTTTATAAAAAAAAAAAAGGTCAACTCTATATCAGCTTACATTGTTGTGTTACATATTATTCAATAAATATTTTTTATTATTTTTTTCCTTTTTAAACATGCATAAAAATAACTATATGCGTGGGATGATTGCACAATGTGATTATAAAAAAAAAATGAAAACCATATTTTTTATAATAAAAAAGTCAACTCTATATCAACTTACATTGTTGTGTTACATATTATTCAATAAATAATTTTTATTATTTTTTTCCTTTTAAAATATGCATAAAAATAACTGCAATGCATTTAAATTAAGTACTCGTTTAATATTGAAGATTTTTAACTCTCATTGGTGACAAATACATTTTATAAATAATTAATAATTACTTGAAGAATATCAAGATCACACTCGTGAACTTGCCAAAGTTAAGAATTTGAGAAAGGAGTGCACCCATAAAGTTTATTATTATTGAAATTGAAGAAATGATTACTATGCACCAACCTTATATGGTTTATTATTTATTTATCAACCTTATATGGTTTATTATTTATTTATGATCAACCTTATATGGTTTATTATTTATTTATGATTATATTTATAAAGTTTATTATTTAGTAATTATTCTATGCTTCTCAACCCTAATACCGTTTGGGATGCTATTCTGAATTCTGTTCCAACCTATCCGATTGCTTCCACAATTTTTTTTTAATTGTGAACCATTTTAGAAGAGCGATGATTCACTACAAATACTAAATCATTTTCTATTTAGGGCTTTCATTTTCAGAACGGAATAGTATTGTGAATGTTGCCAAGTTTTCTTTGGGTTTAATGACATGAAGATAATCCAAAATAATGAATCAATGATAGTTGCATTAAATTTTGATCTGGGCACACTTGGCATGCTCCATATTACACTTGTTTATAATCTAAATGCTACCAAGTAATGGACCGATGCTAAAGACTTTAGAAGTACTAGCAAGAAAGGGCTGACCTAATCAATTTTTCCTTAAGATGTTTGCTCACTGTTAAAATGTCAAAGGGACTGGTACTGGTAATGACAAGCGTGCAGCATATATTGATGTGGGTTATAATCTAAATAAACGAAGTTGAAAATATTCGATTGGAACTTGCATGATTCATTATGCTCATTGAATTTTTATGCATTATTATCACTACACTTTGGATTGTAATTACGTGTGTTAAGTTTTAAATCTTTCATTCAGTACAATCTGGAGCTTACAGTTACTAATCCCCAGATTTAACAGCTTTATCCTTTGATATTTTCTTATGAATAAGAAGTATACACAAGCATCCAACTTGGTTTGGAGCACAATAACAGAGTATACTTGTTGCTTTTCAAAAGTCTGCAACAGATTTATTTAGGGGAATGGTTCACAATTGAATTTATGGCAAAAACCTCGAAATTTAATTTAACGCTTTAGCACTTTTTGGGATAGTTGTCATTCGATCTTTGGCATCTCATAAAGCATTCATTGCAAATCTGGTTGAATAAGACACTATCACAAGAATGGCCTTCATGATCTGAATTTTGTAACTCTTCATTGAATAATTAATTTTGCATCATGGATAACTTGTGGATAAATTAATGATCACTAGTTGATGTCATCTTATGGTGTATTGAGAAATTTTTATCTTTCGAGTTCCAAGCATATCTTGTCTAAGTTTAATAATTAGTAATTGATTTACTATTCAAGTACAACTTACCTTTTACTGCAGGAGTTTACAGTATTGAGTTATCCTTAGCAATAACAAGATGTGAATGTAAAGTTATAAAAGGAAACCCTTTAGTCATGTGGAAATATTATTTACTCAACATTACTCCAAGGACGTCACCTCTTAAAGGGGAGGTAAAGATTAAGATGACTTGGCTTCATATGTGAGGGTATGTGAGCAATGAGTTAAAAAAGAGAGTGCTCAATTTTTTATGATCAATAAATGAAGAGTAAGAAGTTTGTATGCCAATAACTAGAGATTGTGGCTCTAGATGATGGGCGGTTTATGTGAAATTCAACAAGGAAATATGAAAATTTTAGCACATTGATAAGGTGACAATCCAATATCGTAAGATGTCAACCTTCTTGTTGAAAGAAAAGGAAACGATAATGAGGAAACAATCGATATATTGAAAAGAACCTAGCACTCATAGTATTAATGATCCAGCCCAAGATGACAAACTTAATTAAGTAGATCCATGCGCTAAATGGATGTTTGATGATGAATTCATGTTTTAAATCCAAAGCTAGTAATAATGCAAGCTAGTAAATTTGATTTTGTTGATGAATCATGACAATTAATTACCCTGCATGTGATATATGTTGAAAGGATTATCATTTTCATGATGTTATATTACTTGTGGCTCCAACCATTATGTTGATGCAATGTTCTATTGTTATATCTTGATAAAAGATATGTGGAGGTTATATTTCTTATGATAATATCTCTTGATGTGACAACACTATATAATTCCATGGAAATCTTTATGCTAGGATGTTTCATGATGAATGCAGTGATAACAATGATGTTGTATTCTCGTGATGACATGCGAGAGTTAGCATGTGGATTTTATCTTTGAAATGTTGATGTTATGACTAATGCATTGATTGCATGTTGTGAGGTGGTGATTGTTAGGTTATCCACTAGTGGGCTTAGAGGGTCAGTTTATTTGATGATCTCATGGGAGCCCATAACCACGAAGGAGAATATTACAAAGTAACATCTTATGGGTTGGGGACAACTCTACTACGTATGCCAGTAATTCTTATGTATTGTATTGGAGTTGTGATGTCGAAGTCTCGAAGAATGGTTGGAGCATTACTCATCGATGGTATTGTGGGATTGGACTTCGATCCCTGGGGTTGTGCTTGGTTGTTGAGGAGAGAGTTTAGGTCATCGAAATGCTTGATGTACGTGAATATTGATCCAAATGTCTTCTTAGACATATGAGGTATCAATCCATGGGGCTCCAGATAGACCGGTAGGCTTTAAGTCTGGTTCCAAAAGTCGGGAAGGACAACTAGAAAGTACTCGCGCTTCCCTGGTGTTGTGATGTGGACTTTCGATGTTTGTTGTAGTAACTTGGGTGGCTTATACAAGTCGAGCAGAAGGTGTTGTGGAAGATGTTGGAGCTAATAGAGGGTGTTGAGGGGGATATGGTGAGCTAATTAAAAACCTATAAGTAACATAATCAAAACTAAGTTCCTATAAGGAGGGGTGTATGGCATGCCCCATATTATTATTTAATATATTAATAAATAATAATAAAAGGAATATAATAATTCTCTTAAAACGGTCATAATAAGTACTTATATGAATAAATAATAATAAAGAAGTATATAATAATTATCATAAAAAGAGTCATAATTAGTACTTATTATGGACATTTGGGTAATTAAAAAACGGTAAAATAAGTAACGAAAATTATCAAAAAACCCTAAAATATAATAAAGAAGTAAATAAAGGATCTTAGGGATCTTGTTCTTTACCAGGGATGGACTCTATATAAAGAGGAAAAAGAAGGAGAAAATGGCATCTCTTTTTGGCTAAGCTATAGAGAGGACAAGGCTAAGGATTCGTTGGCATAGTAGTAGATTGAGGGCTCAAGGGTGACTTGTTACTGAAAATTAAGTAAGCAAGGTCTACAGTTGGGTAGAGAATCATCCCCATTTTGTTGTTGTGTTTTTCCAGATCCAAATCAAGGTATCACTATAATCTCTGAACCAGGTAACTTTAGCATCTCTCACTGCTCCTAAATTCTATTGAGGTTTATTTGGTAATCTATGTAATTACTTTTGTTTTTAAATTGGGCCATTACACAAAAGCACAAGATGAATTTATCTTTAAAACTAGGTCTCTTGGTATATATAGGAGATAAAGGGTACAATTGCTATTAAAAAATCTATCCGACCGTCATATAACAATCGAAATGTAATAATTAAATATCCATGGCTTAACATTATATTTTGGCACTTTGTAATTTGTCAATTTATGGACTTTTAAACTATTTACACCTTGTAAAAGCTCACAACTTTTTGTCATGTTGGGATAGTTTCCTTTTGCCTTTTGCTAATTGTTGGAGATTTGTCACCTTGATAGACTTTAAAGGCATAAGCTCCATATATTTTTTAATGGTGCAAGAGTGTTTCATATATTTTTTTATGGTGCAAGAATGTTTTTTTCTATTCAAATAAAAGATGCAATTTTTTTTCTGGAAAAAAAAATAAACCAACAACAACATCAAATAAACACATTGATAGACAAATATGAAAAAAACATCGATATATATGATGTAGTTGATCCCAAATAAAACATGATATATTAAAGTCAATATTGAATATTGAATGTTGATAGATGTCCAGTCAAGGACTCTCAAAAGCGAACAACCAATACAAAATGACATCAAATATATAAATGTATCTCATCATCATGAGTCAAAACCATGGAGTTTCGCTTAGCATTTGTATAAGATGGTTGAGAGAGCATCCCAAGTAGGTGTATAATTGTTGGGCCAAGGAATTGTAACAATAAACACCAAATCCCTCAACTAAGTTTAATTATCAACCCGATGTTCATGCAAACTTATGAGGTGTTGTGCACTATGTATGCAACCACAAAGGTCTAATATGAAACTAACATTTTAAAAATTACATAACTGAAATGTTCAACTTTGACAAGTCATTCCCCTCTTGCTGCATACCATCAAACTTGATATTCACTCTAACTCCTTGACAATGTGCAAGGGTAGACAAAGGTCTTAGATCATTTGTTATAAAGAACTAGGCTAATAGAACTAGGATCCTAAGGGGGATGCTATTAGAGTCAATCCTTACAACTTTTAGTAATCCCAGATTTCTCATCAAACATGATTTTAGTACTCAATATCATAGAGTAAATCATCGCAATGAAGTACATGAAGTAAAGATCATTTAAGTTCCTATTCAAATACATAAAGCAAACCATAGAAATGATGGAAATAATATGAACTAACTCACTGTCTAGCCTACTACAGAAGTTTGTAATCCTACTATAGATGTTTGTAATCATCACTAAAACATAATTAAGAGATAACAAGATATGCATATAGGTGTTCTTCGTCCTCTCCTTGAGTGGTCCCTACTCAAGGATGCTCCTAGAACCCTTGTTAAACAAGCAACACTGAAATATGTAACAAAAGTGTCTTCTTCTTTATTCAAAATATGTCATAACATCAGGGCAACAAGTTGCCTTTTACTACAACTGAAATCATCTGCAGTACTAGAGAAATGATAACATAAAAAATGAGACTAACTAATCTATCAACATATGCTCCTATTTATACTTGAAGGGAAACCTAACTAAACTTCCAATCAATCCCTTGATTGATGGGAGTTGTCCTTAAAAATGTGTGTTATGTTTCATGGGGTCTCAACCTCCTTGTGCAATTTGAATTCCCTATGATTAGCTAATTTGAATTGCTTAGGAGTCATCAATGCAGCTCTTGAGTGTTGGAAGCCCCAGAAGTAGGAAAAGGGACAAGATCCTTTGAAATCCTCAACATAAACTTGGTTCCCTAGAGTCATAAGTGAAGAGGATATGATATTGTGCTTGGTGATTCAATTTCTTGCATTCCTAGCCATTGAACCATGATTAGTATTCATATGAAATACAAGCATAAATCCTCAAAACAATTCAAGAACAAAGTTTGTCACATTCATATTGAATAATTTAAGCAAATCATGCATAGATAAACATGCTATGTCACAATAACATCAATAAACATCAAAAGGCACAATTGTTCCATATGAGGGTAAAGTCTTGGAGTTAAAAGTATCAAAAGTTTATACAGGATAGGCTAAATAAGATATAATATGAAGACCCATCATTACCCCCTAACTAGAGGTTTTGTGTGTCCCTATGCAACAAAACAATATCTTAAAACTAGTTTATCCTCTGCTCAGGCTTCTTGCTTTGATTGTGGATCTTTGCATGTTGCTTGTCTAAAATCATATGCCACAATCTATGTGGTTGCCTCTCTGCTATGATATCATGTTGTTTTATCTTCCTCTCTCCATCTTCTTCTTGTTTTGTCCTCGTCCACCTCTCCTATAGATATAGGGTGAAGTATTAAAGGATATTTGATGTTTAGCCCAATCCATTTGAGCTTCATCCTCTTCATTGCTTTTTGTGTATAGTTGTGCTCTAAAGAGGGAAGCCTTCAAATTTTGTGGAGAATGGGGTTCTAAGTTTTTAAGGGCAATGGGTAACTTTTTCCACATGTTTCGAAAAAACTATATTTCCCTTTCTCTTAAACACTTGACCATTGTTTCATAGTGGGAAACTACCCTTGTTTTCTTTTCCCCCAATATTTGTACTAGCTTTGTGTCCAAGGCCAAGGCTATGTTATTTTTAAGTGTCTCTTATAGCCTTGTATTTATGTATTTATGTAGTTATGTATCTCTTTCCTCTTCATTGTAAACCCAAGAGAAAAACGCCCTAAATTGAACATCCCTCACATAAGGATTGGAGGACCACCTGTAAGGATGAGGCAATACAAGGTTGTGAAGATAGAATTCACAAAGTTGCTTCATTCCTTCTTAATACATTGGTGGTATGTTTCTATAAAATATTTTGGGATATCCATTTGGCAGAGGAGATGATTGGCTATCCTCCTCAACTAAAATCTATACCACTTATTTTTTAGGAATAATGCATAAAATTTAGTGGGAGATCTACAAGTCAACATTTCTTCAACTACTTCAACCATTTTAGCAATGGATGCTCGTAGTATGTAAATATTTTCATCCTTGCTTTCAAACTCTTCCTTGTGCTTCTCTAATTCAACTTTTAAAACCACGTTCTCCTCTTCCAGTTGTTTCTTGTCATCTAATTGTTGCATTTTCATGATCTGATTTTTTTTCTTGTCTAATTGCAATCTGGTGCTCGTGTTGCAACTAGGGAGCTTTTTCACTTCTACTTTCAATCCTTTGACTAGCCTCTGTAAGTTCCATCCAATTGATGGCCTCTTCTCTAGCTTCCTCTAATTGAGCTATAAGGACTTGCATTTTAGCTTCACTCCTCTTTGTGTAGTTTGTCCCTTGTTTCTCCCAAGTATCTATGTGGAATAGGGTGATTGTCTTCATCTACATTTACCATGGCAGTGTTCTGTGGAGTACTCTCCAATTTCCTTGCTGCTTGTGATCTAGTTTCAGCCCTTTGAATATTGGGTTGCTCCTTCTTCCCTATTGTGGGGTTTCCTGCTTGTAGTTTTAGGGGACTAGTCTTAGGTGTTGCATTTTTCACCAAAGTATCAACAATTTCCTCCACTTCATCTCCTATTTTAATCCTTTTCTGAGTCTTTCATTTCTTACTAATCTCCTATTTGTCACCTAACTTTTTCTTTCTAGACTCTCTTAGAAGGCTTGCTTCTTTGTTTGCCTCTTGCCCTTCAGCTACGACCTCTAGTCCTGCAAATTATTCTTTACAGGTAGGAACAAATATGTCTCATGAAATCTCTTAAGGATGCCTACTCAAAGCATCACAAACCATTAGCTTTATCAATCCATGATGGGCTAAGGCATCCACTCCTCCTCCCTACACTTTAGCACTTATTTCTCTAAGGGACTATAATAGATAGTAGGGAATGCCCAAATTCTTCTCAGGTTGCTAATAATATAAATGTCTTAGTTGGTGTAGCATTCTGAAGTGGTATGTATGCACCACACCATTTCTTCCCTCACATGTTATATATTTTATTATGTGCAAGGCTATCTCATCCCAAGGTTTGGGTAGGCTTTCTCTCTTCACACCATTCTTGTTTTCTTCTACCTTTTCATAAAGTTTGAAGAAACTCTTCTTTGCAGTCGAAGCAAGTTGTCTCTCTTCCTTGTCTCGTGGCAGTCCACTAGGGAGCCTTGTAACCCAGACCAACATGGGTTCATTGACTTGAATTTGTATACCCCTCAGCATTGTTGTGTATTTTTGTTGCTACGAGTGTTGGAAATTCTTTGCAAACTCTAGAGCAATCCTATCATCAAACCACTTGAGCTTGTTGAAGTAATCCATCCGATTTGATTTTTGGAATTCTTTAACTACCTTAGGTTTGGCATATATTTTAGAAGGATCTACGGGTTCCCTTCTATTAAATCCAACTGTCATCTTGGTGTCTCCTTGCATGGGTTTGTCTCACTTGTTTATTTTTCTAACAGTAAGAAAGAAACTTCTGTTTTTAGGATGGTTTTACTTCTGATCCTAAATCATTCTCATTCATAAGAAAAACAAAGCACTCATCATACTCTATTTTAAATAGCAGGCATGTTTATCCACTCTTTTTCCTTGGGAATAAAGAAGAATTTAGCTTGGTACTTACCTCCTCTCTCAGCACTTGGTGTTGGACTTCTCTTGACCTTTGCTTCTTTTTATAGCTCTGTTTGCACATCCACTTTATTCTGCCGCATTTCCTCACGATTGTCCCTTGTGATTTCTAATAAATCTAGGGCTCCTTTTCATTACTTACATTGCCTTGGTTAGCCTCTATTATTCTGTTGTTCCTTGAGGATACTCGAATTCTTTGACAAGCTTCTCACTCTTGGAGTTCAAACAGGAATTATGTATATAAAAATAAATATTATATATATGCCTACACTAGAGAACTTAGGATATTGATATAATTAGAAGGTGCATCACATAAAGCATCATCTCTCATATTTTATTCAATATAATATTTTAATCCATATGGATTATTTTATGTTATCTCATTTATTTTGGATATTCAGTTTATGAACCAAGTATTAGCTCTACATTTTGATCTCGCCTTAGCCCACTCTTTTACAAACTTTATTTAACCTGCCTTTTTGCCACAAAAAATTTAGAGGTTTTCTTAATGGGCTTTTGGCCAATAAAAAATTCAGAATTTATATTGAATGTACAATTACTTTGTAGAAAAGAACCTTGAAGGAAGAGTATCTTGTTGTATCTCTACTACAGGATCAGAGAACATTGAATCGGATTTTTATTTTTAATGTGAAAGAAGAATCTACTGCCAACAATGAAAAGAAATATTTTTTCATTTAATTTGAAGAAAAAAATCACAAAATATCCTTCTGCCCCTTAAAAAAACTGAGAAGGTACCATCTCAGAGAATTGATAGAAAAAACAAAGCAAGGAATCACTCCAAGTTGCTTCAAGAAACAAGTGTTGCATAGAACATAAAAAGAGTTAAGTTGCATTAAAGGCATGGAGCTAAATTGATGAGTTTTTCCACTACACCATCATTACCATCAAGTGTAACCTGAAATGTCCATCCCATCACACCGATAAACACAGGATGTGTCTACCACTAATACTCTACAACCCCTAATACTCTACAACCACTGGTGGACATAGAAATAATAACATAAAAGAAAGAACTATTTCAGAATTTCAAGGGCCATCATTAAGGGTCAAGGGTTTGACATAAATGTGTTTCAGTGGTGTTAAGATATTTAGACACTTAGGAGTTAGTTAAGATCAACTTGGTCTAATGTGTCTTTAGGTAAAAGTGTGTTTCTTTAGAGTGTTTCTTATTAGAGATATAAGGCTTACTGCGCAATAAAGTTACTTTATGACTTTAGAATATGTTAATGTTCACTTTTTGTGTAAAGCAATCTATCTCACATACATAACTCGAAATGATTTGTTTAATGAACAATGATTAATCAGGATGTAAACTCATTTGTAATAGATGCACCGATTATTCATTGATAATATCATATGGTGTTATTTTGAGTATCTTTTGACACAACCCTATCTAAGGTTTCCTCATTTAGTGATCTAGCTCATTTCATAATATGGTATCAAAGTAGGAAGTCGTAGCAAGAGTCTCGAGTCTTTGAAAGACAAGATTTCCACTCTTGTGACTTTAATAGTCTAAGAGCCACAAAGTCTCACAATTCAAGGAGCCGCCACCACGAATTTCTTTCCAATTCTCCATTTTACCTAGATCATATGTGTTCTCTCTAGGAGTCAGGTAATGCTACCAAGGGGGAAGGAGGATAATGCAGCTCATAAATAGCACCGGAATTCATTGATTTCCGATCAAATATTTGTCAAGCGGAACTTGAATTCATCGTAGGGCATGAGAAATATCTCTGGGGTTTTAACCATTTTTTAAAGGGAAATTTTGTTGAAAATTGACAGCAATGGTGTTGAGGCAACGAAATAAGTTACGGTGATAACGAATCTCTCTTTTACAGAACGAATTTTGATGAAGATTTTGATCTTCCTTTGTGTTCAAATTGTTGATTGCTAAGGAAGTCCAAGTAGATAGAAGTCAAGGCCACCAATCTGGTTAGCGATGAACGGGTTGAGAGGTTATTATAGCATCCGTCGGGAGCATCGATGATGGAGCAATTGGTTCCTGAAATAACGGCACATGCTCTCAGTTATTTGGATTATCCGAGCTTGTGTCGTCTCTCCATGATGAATTCTTTATGCACCAGGCGACTAATGACGATAATGGTTAGAAATCATATTATGCAACAACAAAAGTTGTTGTAGATGTGAATGCAGACTACTACAATATTTTAAGGGCAAACAATATAGTGGGTATTCGTCCTTTGTGGGAGGACCCAGGAAATCGCAATGGTGGGAAGTGGATAACTCGGCTGAATAAGGTTGTCTCGTGCAGGTTTTGGGAAGACTTGGTACTAGCACTAGTAGGAGATCAATTGGATTATGGTGACTATGTTTGTGGTATTTTATTAAGTGTTCTTAAGGGAAAGGTCAAAGATAGACAACATATAGCGAGTGTAGCCATGATTGAAAATCCACCGGACGCTGACGGTGGTGAATAATCTACTGAAGAAAAGAGATTTTATGCATTCTAGGAAGCTCTCGCTTTGAACACGGGAAGGGATCAGTTAACAGCTCAAAATGAATTGCTGCTCAGTTAATTCAGAAGTTGTGGATCTAGGGAAACATCCCTCATTAGTTGGAGAGACATGCATGCAGATCGCAGTCTACTCGTGAGTTGACGCAACGTGCATGTGGATTGTTGTCCAGTAATTGACTTCGGGAGATTCGTGATTCGGGAGTTCATGTACGTGGAATCCGAGAACTCGAGAATTCAACTCAGTAATTGTAACATTGTTACGACAATTATGAGGCAGCTTGATGGAGCTCAAATTGGTCTAGGAATTGTGTTCAAAGAAGAATCTTCTAAAGGATGTTACTAATGTTTAATGTTCAGTTTATGTGTTTTACATTTAGTATGTGTATTTGATTTCAGTTTGTTTCAGCATTGTACGCCTTATGGGGGGATATTAGAGAGATAAGGATTACTATGCAATAAAGTCACTTTATGACTTTGGAATATGTTAATGTTCATTTTTTGTGTAAAGCAATATATCCCACATTCATAAGTGGAAATTATTTGCTTAATGAACAATGATATATTATGAGGTAAACGCCTTTGTAATAGATGCACTAGTTATTCATTTATAATATCATATTGTATTATTGTGAGTATCTTTTGACTCAACCCTATCTAGTGTTTCCTCATTTAGTGATCTAGCTCATTTTGTAATATTTCTTTAATATGCATTAGTATGCATTTTTAGTTATGTAATCCAACCGTTACAATATGTTCTAGACATAGAGTGATCCAACGACTCATATTTCTCCTTGATCATAATGGCTATATTTATCCATGGCTTAGCACACGATTGGTCCATGATCTCTATTTAAAGAGCATAGAGGGTCATTTGTTAATAATCGATTGTGAGAAACTCTCTTGTAAAATATTTTCTTTTGCGTTAATATATTGCTTCAAGTGGCCACATTGACTAGGGTTATGGACTATTTCCCTCTTCGAGGATTTTAACCAAGTAAAAACACTAGTGTTGTGATCTTTAATCTGGTTGTGTGAGTGGTTACTGAAGATGTTCATCCTGTGTGGGAATACCTTGTTTTGTTGAACATGGTATCAGAGCCTATTGAAGACTCGCTCACGTTGTTGATCAAAATCTTGAACTCGTGTTGCCGCACTTTTGGGTTCTGTTATTTCTGTGCATTTTTTGGCTAAGCGAACTATTCCATTGTGTATGGAGCGTTGCGTTCAGTCAAAAACGTTTTTCATTTCACTCGAAAAGGTTTCTACTTGCTCAAGATTCGGCCATTTTTATTATCTCAGAAGGTATAAACTCTAAATACGCCCTTTTTATAAAAAAAAAATGAGTTAATATTTCAATTTTACTATTTGTATTTATGGGTTGCTACTCTTTCTAGTCTGTGTATTTTCTTTGTCGTGCACTTTGTGCGATCTCGGCAAATCAGAAACAAAGCAGAAAGTGTTTATGTTATTTTCTCTACGCTTTATGCGAGCTGAACAAATCAAAAACAGAAAGAAAACTTGCATTTTCTGGGCAAACTAAGCGAGATCTAACCCCATTATTGTTGAGATTCATGATTTTTTTTTTTTAATTTCACTTGTTTTTGTGTGTGGCCATGTTGAAATTTTTTGTAGACAAAAACAAGGGTTTTTAGAGTAAACAGACACTTCGAGGCAAAGAGTTTAACAAAAAAGCAACCACCCTCCTCCATCAAAATTGTTATTTATTTTGCACTAGCTCACTTGGTTGAAAGTTGTTTTATTTACTAAGAAATCTTGACATCAAGCCTCTTTTTTTAAGTCACCTTTTGAAAAAAATCATGCAACATTAAGTTGTCTCATAACTTTATTCTAAAATGAATTTCACTTAAATTATAAAAAGTGAATCACTATAAACAACTTTAATATTCTTTTTTTTAGTTTTTTTTTGCATTTATAAAGTAACTTTATTGTAAAAGTGATTCTCACTTATTCTCTAAAGTGTGTCACTTCATAAGTAACTTATTTGTAAAAGTGAGCTTATAAGAAAAGTTAGAGAAGGAAGGGAATTTTTTTTGCTCAGCAACTTCATTGTGTATCTATCCCCACGTGGGCCAACTTCTACCTGCCACGTTGCACTTACCGTTTATGCATGTTTTTAAAAAGGCATAACTTTCACATCTGAAGTCCGTTCTCGGTGCCGTTTTTTTAAAATACCCTATTTGTTCGAGATATTTTCATCCAGACAGTTTCAATTTTTGAATTCATATTATCTACATATTTTTACATGGCTTCTCCAAGTGATCTTTTGCTTACCATTACCAACTATTCATGGAAATCTCGTATGGAAGATGTACTAAGAAGTAAAGGATTGTACTTGATTACCTTGGGAAAATACAAGCCCCCACTGATGTTGAAAATAAATCCAATTGAAATAATAAAAATGACGAAGCAAGTGGATTAATCAGAATGTCCATCTTTCTTGATTTACAGTTTCACCTTCAACGAATTGATGACCCAACTAAAGCCTAGGATAAGTTAGAAGTCATATTTGGTATACAGAATGTGATTCGATCCCACCAACTTGAAGAACAATTAATGTCTTTAAATCCCAATGATTTCCCTTACATTGAAGATTATTTATCTAAGTTCAAAACACTTAGACTTTTACTTAAAGAATGAAACATAGCTATGAATGATGAACGATGCATATATGTTATTTTTGCTAAGCTTAGTAGTGCATATTATATTTTTGTATCTACCTTCTATGCCACCATAGAAGCTCTAGGGAATTCTTATCAAGATCCCACTCTTGAGTATTTTTGTGATTCTCTAATTAGAGAGAAAGATAAGCTCTCTTGCATCTTGAAGTGATCAACATTGAAAGTACATCTAACAAAGCATTAGTGGCTCAGCAAAAAGACAAAACTAAACATCCAAAGAAGTAACATCTGCCCAAAAACAAGAAAAACAAGGGTCCCAAACCCTCTCAACCAGCTTCTACTCACAATGGTAACAAAGGACCAAAAAAAAAAGTAAGGACATTGATAGGCATTGCAATTTTTGTGGGCAAGATGGTCATCTAGAGTCTAAATGTTTTAAAAATATGGAAGCCCTAGAAGTAGCAATTAAGAAGCACAACATCAATCTTGATTCTTCTTCTTCTAATTCTTTTCTCATAGATATGCACTTTCAGCTTCTAGATTCTCCTTCAATGCAACATATTCTTCTAATGAGTGGCTTATTGATTCTGGAGCATCTCATCATATGCCTAAAGATAAAGCCATTTTTTTTGCTCTTAATGAATGTAACAAAAAACAAATATTTGTTGGTGATGATAGATCTCTTAGTGTTGTAGGGTCTGAAAAAGTTCAAGTAGATAATGGTCATTTTAATGATGTATTATGTGTTCCAAGTCTTCCGTGCAGCCTTCTATCAGTATATCAAATCACTCATTCAACTGAAGGTAAAACAATAGAGTTTTCACCTCACCAAGTTGTAATCAAGGATTGAAAAGATCCTAAGCATGTCATAGCCACTTGAATTGTTGATGATATTACCAAGTTGTACAAATTTGACAATTTTGGGTCATCATCTTTTCCATCAGTCTTTGTTGCTCATGGTGATGACTTGAACAAACTCTGGCATGAGTAATTTGGTCATCTGCAATATCACTCATTGCAACAACTATGTGATCAAAATATGGTGCTTAGTCTTCCTCTCATTTCTTGCAGAGATGGTACTTGTGCTAATTGTGTTTTCGGCAAACATCATTGGGACAGTGTTGACAAACATGTCTCTTGGCATGCCTCAACCCCTTTGCAGCTTGTTCATAATGTTTTATGCGGTCCGCTTTCATCTCTTTCTTTCTTTGGGTGCAAGTACTTCTTAACTTTGATGGATGGCTTCTCCAATTGCACTTGGGTTTACTTCTTCAAACTTAAGACTAAAGTTTTTAACATGTTTTTGGCCTACAAGGCCCTTGTAGAAAAACATTTGAACATCAACTACAAAGGTTAAGAATAGATATCAACAGTGAATATGTCAACAACAAATTTACAACCTATTGAATTGCATAAGGCATTCAAATGCAACATATCATTCCATATACACCATAGTAAAATGATGTTGTTGAAAGAAAGAATCACACATTAAAGGAAATGGTTAATTGTATGATCCAATCTAAAGGATTTTTATTATTGGGCAAAAGCCATCAATTGTGAAAATTATATAGTAAATCGCACTCCCACAAAGGCTTTAAAAAATATAACACTGAAAGAAGCATGGACTAAAATAAAACCAAATGTAAACCACTTCCATGTATTTGGTAGTAAAGCATGGGCTCACATTCTTGATGAAAAAAGAAAAACATTAAAACCTAAAAGTGAGAAGTACATTTTTGTTGGATATTTTGAAGATGTCAAAGGTTATCGACTTCTTCAGCCTCATTCCAATATAATAATTATGAGAAGAGATGTTAAATTTGATGAAAAACTCTCGACCTGTGAGCCTAACTCGATGTTTGTGCCATCTTCGACCTATCAGCCATCTTCAACGTTTGTGCCATCTTCTAGCCCTATTATGGTTTCCTCTTTGGTTGATGACAATGAGGATGAACATCCACCTCTACCTACTCACCTTCCTCCAAATGAGTCCATTGAACATGAACATGCACCAGCACCATCACTTCTCAGATGGGTATGTTCAACACATGAAGCAACTGGTGATCTTGCGGATGATCCCTTAGAACAACATCAAACACATTCACAGTTCCAGCAAGCCTCCTTTCTTTTGGATAAAGTGTCAGAAATTCATGATCCAGACATATTTGCAGAACCTTCTAGCCATTCAAACAGTGGTACACAACAATGAATGAAGAATATTGCTCATTAATGGTGAATGATACTTGGGATCTTGTACCTCTTCCAAAACGAAGAAAACTTGTCAAAAGTAGATGGGTATACAAAACTAAGTATGCAGCAAATGGAATTGTTAAAAGACATAAGGCCCAATTAGTTGCTAAAGGATTCTCTCAAGTTGAAGGAATTGACTACAATGAAACCTTTGCCCATGTAGCCAAAAAGAACTCCATCTGCTTTGTTCTAACCCTTGTTGCCTCACATAGATGGGAGATCCATCAGATGGATGTTAAATCTGCTTCTTGCATGGGGATCTACAAGAAGGAAACCACATGGAATAACCTCTTGGCTATGTTCAAAATGACTGCGGCCGTGTTTATCGCCTTAAGAAATATTTTTATGGTCTTAAGCAAACTCCTCAAGCTTGGTATGCTAAAATGAATAGCGTTCTTATTGACACTAGTTGTTCTAGATGTCATTCTGACCCTAATGTATTTATGTTGATGACCTTATCCTCACTGGTAATGGCCCTAAATTGGTATCCTCACTTGGGCTTTTAAGAAACAATAGGTTATTGCTCTTTCTTCGTCAAAAGTAGCATACCAGGCAGTGGTTAATGCAAGTCAAGAAGCCTTGTGGCTTAAATAGATCCTTCAGAGTTTGGATTCCAACAACATTTGACCACCCTCTAGTGTGATGATCAAAGTGCCATCAAGCTCACCAAAAATTGAATTCAACATCAACGCAACAAACACATAGAGCTAGACATGCACTTTATCAAAAAATTCATTCATGATCGAGTTATTGAAGTGCTTTTTTTCCCTACAGATGATCAAGTTGTAGACATTTTCACAAAGTCTCTTACACAATCGAAGTTTTACAAACTTCGATCTATGTTAGGAGTTTAGAAAAGTTGTCATTAAGGGGGCATAGACTCTAATGCCTCCTTCCTTCTCCTATTGTGTCACCTTTGTAAATCCTCCAATCCTATCCCAAGTTGTTCTTAAGGGGGA
>ML814832.1:129240-141541 GCA_009831015.1 Picea engelmannii | reverse complement strand
TGGGGTTTATAGCCTTAAAATCAAAACAATCACTTGATCCACGAGCAATATATACAAGAGACCAAGGCTAGTTTTATTTATTATATGTAACTGTGAAAAAAGAAGAAAATAAAATATACATAAGTGTGTTTATGGATAAAGAGACAAGGATAAAAAGAATCTGAAAATATCAATTAAGATACACATGTGAGACAAAAATCATCCATTTGATTTCTTTACATTGATTTCAATCTCATATAAAAAGCATAAATTCTCTTTATAGACCCCTACGGGGGTGGGGACCAAAGTCAAATTTAGAAGCCTCTGATGGGCACCATACAAAAAGACTCTGATAACAAAAGAAAACTGAAACTAGAGATCTAGATCAATTTTCCATAAAATTACTATGACTTGACTCAGCAAAATATTCTTTATCAGTCATGAAATCTAATCCACAAACAAACAAGAATATACAGACTGCCTAAGATATATCTTACACCTTTAGAAACAAGATGCTGAAAGATATGATTCAGTTTTCAATCCTTCTTCCTTCAATAAGACCCTGTTGTCATCAAGATGGTTTAGCTTTCAAGTAAACACAGAGGAAATGAAGAAAATAATAATCTCACAAGTATAGAGTAGACCTTATATCAGAAGTTCCTTCTTCTCTCTATTCTCCTCCCTTGTCTCTTCCTTTGATTGAGATTTTATTATTTTTACAATAAGTTATGGTAGTTCAAATACATTTATTTTGTTAATCTTAGTTAGCTTAACCAATAAGTTGAGACAAATAAGTAACAATAAATAAATAAATAAGGGTCTATTTAAATAATAACTAAATAGATGGGACCCCTTGATACTCCAATTTTCATTTTTTTAATGATCAACAAAAGACAAAATATAACACCCAAAAAAATTAACTCAAACATTCACCTTGTAATTCCCATCCTCATATAAATAGTCAAATATTTTAGTATAAAAATAAAACATGACTATTTCCCAGAAACATAATTATATCCATGTTGTCCAAAAACATTTTGTTTAAATGTATCTTTGATGTCCAAAACATTATGTCATCCCACCAATAAAATTTGTCCTAAAAAAAAACATTAAAACCCATATTTACTATGAGAGGTGGTTTGCCTTTTTTCACGGTTGCCTTCCTTTGATCCTTTTACTAATGTATCTTGTGCAATTGTTTGTGGTTGATTGGAAGCTTGGGGATGAATTTCAATGATGACATGGGAAAAACCATATTTAAGGTGGACATGAGAGGACACTAATTTAGAGGAGTCTTTGCAAGACTTGGAAGGATCGGCCACTCCTTTTCTTTTATCTATTTCTGGCTCGAGAATGGTAGTTTTGAGTTTCTTGCTTACATGAGAGGACTGGACTGGTGAGGAAACACGATCAGTTTGGGAATTTGGGTTGAATGGTGGTGAAGGAGGGGGAAAAAATAATGATACTGTGGGCCAACCATGATGATGTACAATGAGCTGATGGACAATTTCTTGCCATCCATCATTGACAGGTTGCTCTGGCTACATAGAGACATGAGGGGGAACATGGACAATAGAGAAGTTTTGACGAGGCTGGAAAGGAGTTCTCTCAGGTATAGGCTGCAGAATCCCTTGGCCAACTAAACTAAATAATCCAACTTGAAAAATATTATTCAATTCTCTCGGATCAATGTCAAAGTGAATTGAGAATCGTGGCTTTCTATGGCCCATTTTACAATTATTACCTATGCCTATGTTGGCACCTCTCCCATTGTTTCCCCTGCTAAAAAAAATGATCCTAAAGCAAGATTCAAATCAAAGTATGGAAAAACTTTAACCATTCATACATTAGCACTCTACCTAAATAAAATCAAAATCGTGTCTCTATCATTCACAATAGAAGCACATGCAATCCATCCATCGATACAATCGTTCATATATTGAATTTAATAATCAATTGCATTGAAACAAGGAGTTACATGGTCATTGGGAAAATGAGGGGCTTTGTAATGAATGAAAACTGATAGAATGGACATGAATGAATAAATGGATATTGTTTTAAGAAAAATGAAAAAACTTATAAAAACAATCTCTCCATAGCATAGTTTCCAATTCCAACCATCATCCAATCCTTTTCCATTCCTTTTCAAATGAAATTCATAATAATAGAACAATGAATAATTAAATGTTATTGGGAAGATAGTGGGCATATAATTAGCAAAAAATGAAATTATGAACGAGAATGAAATGATTACTGTTCTATTTTACAAATTATCATTTATTCAATTCCATAATCAACATTAATGTATGTGCTGAAACCATATCGAATTTACCATTGTTCATCAAGTTAATTATTTCCAAATCAACATGACAAAAAACCCCCACTAACCAATTTTGTTTGTGCCATAACCATTTCTTTAAAAACTTCAACATACAATATCCACAACATAGCAAATTTTAAACTGCTCAATATGAAACTCAAGGGAAATCTTAGAACTGTCAAACATTGTAAGTTTCATTTTCCTTTTAAATGGTGGAGAGTTCTATCGAAAGAACAATTATGGATTTAGTTATAAAAGTTAGTATGAAAGGCTAAGAAAAGAATCATAAAACCATCAACTGTTCATTATAAAAAATACACCATAGCCCCAAAATCACTACTGCAAAATCAAACTGGCTTTGAAGCCCCAGTGCGAACTTAATAATCATTGTTTCATTAAATACATACTAAATTCAAAGTCGACCAAGTTCTCTCATGGATAAATAACAAAGTGAGCCACGATTTTGGGGGTTTAATCAATCTTTCAACGGTTGAGTAAAAAAAATTAAGAAAGATTTCGAATATGGGTTTAAATTAATTACTTACCCATCCATATGATTCAAGTGGATATCGGTGGCCACCCATCTATTCCAACTAGCTCAAAACAATTTTCTGGTAACTTACTATTTTTAACAGTTTTTTTAGTTCCTAAACTTTTAGGGCCATTTTGAAGGCCTAAATGAAGTTTTTTTAGGATTGAGCACCTTAATGATAGCCAAAGGATGTGATTGAGCCCCCAAAATGAATCTCCTTGACGATACCTTTCCAACGAGCTATCGTGCACCCCAAACGAAGATCGTATACTAAATTTACCCCCTTGAGAAGTTGATACACCAAACTACCCAAAACGGGGTCCACAAAACTGTTGGCTTTTCATCTTCTGGGGTTAGGGTTTTGTATTTTTTTTTATGATAAAAAGGCCTTTGGAGCCTCATTGTAACATTCATATTCGTGTTAATGAGAGTAGATGTCACATCTCTTCTCAGAGATAAGCTTCCACCATTCTGCGAGTGTTTCACTCTGTATTTATACAGTTTTGTACATTTCGCTCATTAATAGAAATTGTGTATTACAGTATATACGTGCCTCTTATTATATTTCCAATATATATTTGTTATATTATTTTTGTTCTTGCAATATCTCTGTATATTTCTGTGTTATATCTCCTCTCTCATTTCGTACCAAAAATAATCTGGATCAGTTGTATCAGAGCAGGATGCTCTTGATCATTTTTCAGTGCATGTCCCCGACGAGGTCCAAGTATAGAAAGTTGGGTCTCAAACTTATCTCCCTTGAGGACAATATCTCTCACACGCCCAAGAAACCTTCCATGGTGGAAAAATAAAAATTACACAGCAAAATATTCTATCAATCTGTTGCTTGAGCAAGCTCTCATGCGACAAAGGGACAAAATGATGGAGATTTTCTTCCACATTATTCAACACCTGTTGATAGCAACATGCACATCTTCATCAAGTGACCACTTTGGAAGCACCTCTCATTTAAAGGTACAGGTTAATTTTGATATTACCATATTTGAAGGCCAAATAGATGCGAATTCCCTAGACAAATGGTTAAATATGCTAGAAGGTTATTTCTCTATTCATAATTTTTACGACAGGGAAAAGATCACCTTCGCACTCCTTAAGTCTCTCCCCCATGTCAAACATTGGTGGGAAACTTACTGGGAGAAAATTTCCATAGAGGCGTCTGGAATATATGGGGTTGATCCCACTTGGGATTTTTTTGTGGATGCGGTCAAGGAACAATATTACCCTGTTGGAAACTATGAATACCAATACATGAGATGGACCACACTGTGTCAAGAGAGGGGCCAAGCAGTGATAGAGTTCACCAATACCTACCATACCTTGCACACCAAGCTGGGTGTCAAAGACTTCGAGCGCCATTTGGTTTTGAAATACCATGGGGCTCTACATAGATACATCCAAACTAAAATGGATTTTCTAGACATCTCATCACTGGGTCCTACTTATCGATATGATGTTAAAATTGAGCAGAAATTTAAGCAACAGAACAAATGGGAGTTCAGGTATGAAAATCCACAACAACCAAAGCATGATAAAGTCAGTCCTAACAAACAACCTCCCAAAAATCCATCCAAGCCACAAAAGGGTAACGTAAAGATGAAGAAGGACACTGGAAAATGGTGTGATTTCCATAAAATCCCCTGGTACAACATTGATGAGTGTCGCTCAAAACAGTCATTGGTGGTCGAGATCAAAGACAAGCAGTTGAATCCTGATTCAGAATCGGATTCATAAAATACTGGTAGAAGACAGATCATCGACGCAGACCCCACTTCTACTGTCGCGACCACAACAATTCAAATTGAAGAACCAACAGATCCTGAAGAGGGGGAGAACCTTTTTCATTCACAGATGTGGGTGAAGGGGACCCCGCTGTATTTTATTGTTGATAGAAGAACCCAGAAGAACCTCATCTCAGTAGAGGTCGTCAAACAATTGCGATTGTCGACAACACCACACCTGCATCCTTACAACATTGGGTGGCTTCGCCATGGACGATATCTTTGTGTCATCCAACAATGTCGATTGTCACACAACATCCAACCCTTCAAAAATGAGGTATTATGTGATTTTTCCCCACTGGATGTATGTGATGTTCTTTTGGGTGAGCCATATATGTGGAAACACCATGCTATTTATGATTCTTGACCCTGTAGTGTCATTTTTACTCTAAGGGGTCATTTCTACAAGATACCAGAGGTATTTCCAGTTACTGTCCCACCTAAACAGTGTCGCAAGGTAGTATCTCACACTACAAAATTCAGCTTCTTCATAATTTGTTCAAAAGGTCAATAGGACACTGCAACCACTACATCCTCGACCCACACACCTTCTATCCAACATAAGTAGGTTGACAAGATTGCAACAAAGTGGAAAGATTCCTTTTGCACATAATCATCTCATGTAGCCCAACTGGTTGAACGAACTCAACCTCGCCAACAACAGGTTCGTGATAGCCTTCGACAAGCTAAGCAACACAACTTCTCTAGCAATGCAAGCAGCTCATCAAGATGCAGACTCAACAAACGCTTTTCCCTCTCCCTCAAGCACTCAATGCAATGGACACCATTTATTTCTAAGGAGGGAGGATTGATCTAGGTGGATATCGGTGGCCACCCACCTATTCCAACTGGCTCAAAACAATTTATTGGTAGCTTACTATTTTTAGTAGTTTTATGGTTCCTAAACTTCTGCGGCCATTTTGAAGGCCTAAATGATGTTTTTCCGAGACCGAGCACCTTAAGGATAATCAAATGCTTTTATTGATCCCCCAAAATGAATCTCCTCTACGATACCTTTCCAACGAGCTATTGTGCACCCCAAATGGAGATCGTATGCGAAAGTTACGCCCACAGGAAGTTGATACACCAAACTACCCAAAACAGGGTCCACAAAACTGTTGGTTTTTCATCTTCTGGGGTTAGGGTTTTGGATTTTATTTATGATGAAAGGGCCTTTGGAGCCTCATTGTAACATTATATTCTTGCAAATGCGAGTAGCCATCACATCTCTTCTTAGAGATAAGTTGCCACCATTCTAACAAGTCTTTCACTCTGTATTTCTACAGTTTTGTACATTTCGCTCATTAATAGAAATTGTGTATTACTGTATATCTGTGCCTCTTGTTATATTTATGATATATATTTGTTATCTTATTGTCTCTCTTGCAATATCTCTATATATTTATGTGTTATATCTCTGCTCTCATTTCATACTGAAAATAATCTAGATCATCGTATTTGATTGGGTAACAAAACCTGGAGTAGAAAGAGTGGACGTGAGGTGAGGGTGTGGACTGCAAGCGAGACAATAACCATCCCTTCCCACAACAAAATTTCAAAGTGACAACAAGAAACAATACACCGGCCTTCATAACTATGCAAACAATGGTAATAACAATACAAAAGGACTGTGTATCCTCCAAGGTTTGGGCATGAGGTGAGGGTGCTATACAATAGTCATGAGACCCGACTATTCTTTCCCCTATACAGAGAAAAGCCCTAAAAAATTAATCATAAAATGTGAGAAAATTCGAATATATTCACCCATAAGACATTTTTCAACAGTCATATCCTAGTAATACCAACATTTGCTAGAAGCGCAACAAACCATGCACTTCAAGTAATAGAATGAAAAACCATATTTTCAGTTTGAATCACTTAAATGCCAAAATTTGAGAAACCCAAATTGAAATGTATTTTAACAAGGCCAAAATGCTCATAAAAAATTCTCGTAAACTTTGTAAAACAAACACATTTTGCATGCAAACTCTAAGAGCCAACAAGACAATTTTATATAGAGCAGAGCCCACAAACCATGAATGAAAGGATAAAATCCACGTACCTGAAAGCAGAATGCTATAAAACTCTCGATCACAATTGTTTTCCGCCAAGGTCCAAGTAGAATGGAGGTGCTACTAACCAAAGCAACCAAAACAAGTGTGAGAAGTATAGTGAAGGTGGTAGCTTCGAGGTAGGGTAAGGACGATGTGCAGTAAATTCATGTCACTTCTCATCTTCTAAATTAAATTCCATAAACCACAATCAACTCTATAACACACTTAGCCTCCAAAAGCCCGCTCTAACATATGTCAACCATACTTTAAACATTTGCTAAAAAAATTCAATCATCAAGAGTCAAGCTCAAGGTCGATGCATGGATCCAATTTATTATATGCCCATCATATACTTAGCATCAAAGTAAACATAAACCACATTTTTTGCTAATGGAGATTACCATACCACATAACAATCGATCACCCAAATATACCATAAGTTTTGTTGATTAAGGTTGGTTGTCATTGATGTCAACCCTTGAAGAAAGCCCCGCAACACAAAGGTTTTGGTAATGGACCCAATATTGTTTGATGTAAAGATGACTCATTATTGTCTTTTCATGGTTGATAAGAATTAAAGATGGATGAACTCCAAAGTGGTCCCCTTATGGTGAAATCCCTCACGGGAAGATGCTTTGCGGAGTAAGATAAACCATGATTAATTGTGGAATAATGAGATGAAGGACAATAAATTTGTTAGGTAAACTATCCCATATGGATAGTTCTTGTCATTTCATTTCCAGTGGTATGTGGAACGTCACATAAATCCTCATGGTTGGAGAGTTATGGCCATGAGAAGTTGGAGACCTCAGGTTTGGGTAATGGACCCAAGTTTGTTTGATGGATAACAGTATGAGTTATGATATATTTTCAGATAATACTATTCTATATGGATAGTACATTCTATTCCATTTTTGGTGGTATGTGGAACGTCACATAACTCCTCACGGTTTGAGAGTTATGGCCTTACAAAGTTGGAGGACCCTCATATGTCATCTAGACGCCCCAAAAGGTCAAAGTAGTCAAAGTGGTTTAAGAGATTTTAAAAGGTAAACAATAAAGTGAAGTAATGAGTGTGTTATAATTCAAAGTGAATATAAAATAAATTATTTCAATAATAAATTTAATGGAGAAATTAGAAGTGGGTTAACCCTAAAATAAGGAAAGTGGGAAGTGACTTAGAAGATGTTTTTAAGGAAGCTACTTGGAGAGTATAAATAAGAGGCAAGGCTCTCTCATTTTAATCACACTTGAGCATATTGAATATATATAGGTGTCTGAGGTAACCAAGGATATATAAGCCAAAATTCTGAGGGAAGGTGAAGAAAAGAAGGCCGAAATGCAAGGAAGGATAAATTCTTTTGATGATGTTTTCTAAGGTATGTTATTTACAAGTCATCTCACCATTTTCGCTATAAATTTTTTTCTATAATGATTCAGACTGTGAAATTGCTATAATATTGAGAAAATATATCCAAGTATATGTGGTAATAAATTTCTCTTGTGGGTCATTGTATTTTTGGAGTTACACTCCGTGGAAAATACGGTTTGTGGCTAGTCTTGAAACTAGTCAAAAACAGGTGTTTCGGGTAAAAACGTCATAACGTCTTCATAACAGATCCAAATTCAGTGAAACAAAATGTTTTGTTTAGGGTATAGTCTGTAGTATGTTTTTTAATAGTTTAATATCAATTCAAAAAATATTCCATGCGGGGCACGCTGTACAAGGTCGCTCTCTAGAATAAGTCAGAATTCAGAAAGGTATGCCATTTTTTCTATAACTCCTTTTATGAGAGGTTGCAAGTAGTGACACCTGGAGGAATTGCATAAAATACACTGAAAAGCATTGTGTATCAGTTCATATCTTTATACATTACAGGAACAAAGTTATGATTACTTCAAGTTAGGGTTGTTGACTAATCCAAAACTAGGCATGTTAGACTAAAGAAAAGTTTGATGAAAATGATAGTCTCTTGTTGTTGAAGTTAAGGAAGGTTTGAAGGAATGTGATCATATACACCAGGTCTATTACAAAGCTACAAATCATATTTGGATGATGAAATTGATGAGGGATTTTGGTTGAGGTACATGTTGAGTACATGGTTGAGACAAGTAGTTGATGAGTTGGCACATACATGAAGTGTATAGTTGATGATGTTGGTACATATTGATAAGTCATAGTTGGTGAGTAGTTGACACATGATTGATACATACTTGGTACATGGTTGGATGCACTTTTTTACGGTACAGGTTGATTATAGGTTATTTGGTACAGGTTGGTGCATGGTTGATGCACTTGTTTGTGGTTCAGGTTGATTACAGGTTGAGGTATAGGTTAATGCATGGTTCAGATTTATTGGTACAGGTTTACAGTGGTATATCTCATAGTGACAGGTTGACAGTGGTTCCATCATTCTACTTCTACTTCAGGGTGGCAGGACGGGGCAAGGGCAGGTGGTTGTAGCTACCTCCCGGTTGTAGCCGGAGAACAGAGGGGGTTATAGCCTCCTTCTGGTTGTAGCCAAAGAATTAGGGAGTTGGAGCTTCCCTTAGGTTGTAGCCTGACAAACTAGGGGGTTGGAGCCTCCTTCCAATTGCAGCTGGAAAACAAAGGAAGTTGGTGCTTCCAATGAATGTAATTCTTCAAGACATATAAGAAAAAACATTTTGTGGTTTTCTCCCGATTTGGGTTTCCATGTAAAACACTGGTGTACTGTTTATGTGTATGTTTTTTCATTTGTTCATTGCTTATTTACTCTACAGTTATTAGATGATAATGCTTCATTGATAGAACACTTGGATTATATGGTTAAAAATGATTAAATTTCTCTATTACTGATTCACCCCCCCTCTCAGTAAACCAACAATTGGTATCAGAGCAGGTTCCTTCAGAAATCAGTTTAACCACTGAAAGGTAGATCATGGAGAGTACCAACTCATATAAAAATGGAATACCATAGTTTGATGGATATAAGTATGTTTTTTGGAGCATAAATATGAGGACATATATACATGCACAAGCATTTCAAGTTTGGCAATCAATTGTAGATGGATACATAGCACCAACAGTTCCACCAAAAAATGACAAAGAAATAAAACTCAGTGAGAATAATTCCAAAGCTACAAATGCACTTTTGAATGGTCTCAGTGATAGGGTATTCACCAAACTTGCACACTGTAAATCCGCTAAAGAGATTTGGGACAAGCTTCAAAATATTTATGAAGAAGATACAAAAGTTAAAGCAGCAAAGCTTCAGACTTACAGAGGTCAATTCAAACAACTAAAAATGAAGGAATATGAAGATATCACAACCTACTTCTTACGATTCGATGAAACAGTGAATGCAATCATAGGATTGAGAGAAGAAATTGAAGAATCTATAATTGTTCAAAAGATACTAAGATCTCTTCCTATGAGATTCAACCCTAAGATATCAACACTAGAATAAAGATCGGATATGGACTCAATAAGCATGGACGAACTGCATGGAATCTTCATAGCATATGAAATGAGAACTGAGTAGGAAAATCCAAATGTAAAAGAAGCAGCCTTCAAGGCATCCAAAAGATCAAAGCAAAAGAAAAAGGAACAAGAAGAATATAGCAACAATAGTGACGTCACAGAAGATGATGAAGAAGTGGCCAACTTCGTCAAAAGACTGAACAAGGGAACGAACGGTAGGTATAGAGGTAATATCCCATTAATTTATTTTAATTCTGATGGTATTGGTCATTTTGTTAACAAATTTCCTCATAAGAAAAAGCGAAATGATGAAGGTTACTCAAAATGAAAACACACATATAAAGGCAAAATAACTACAAAGAAAGTTTTCAATAAAAACTTATACACCAAAGAAGACATCTCATCATCATATGAAGATGAATTCAGTGACAATGAGACATGAAGAGTTCTATTCATGGCAGTAAAAGACTCTGACAAATAAAACTCTGAAGAAGAATATGAAGAAGTTGAAGAAGAATGTGAAGAAATCGAAGAAGAAATTGAAGAGGTAGAAGTTGACTATCGAGAAGAATTAATGTGTGTCATAGAAGTTATCAGAAGAGAAAAGAAGAAAAACAAGAAACTACAAGCAGAACTAGACAAGAAAAAGGACACTCGAGAACTAGAACAAATGATCACAAAATTGAAGGTTCAAATAGAATAATATAAAAGAATTGAAGAAGCACTCAAAGAAAAACTAGAAGAAAAGGAAAATATCATTGGAAACTTGGAAGCAAAGGTTGTCACACTAAGAAAGGATACTCAAAATAAAAATATGCAGAATAGCTCAAAAGTTCTAGATGACATTATCAGTAGTAAAAAATCTTATCTTGACAAGTCTGGACTTAGATACAATCAGATAGAAAAGGGATCAAGCTCCAAAACAACAAAGCAAGAAAAAAATCCAAAGACCTATGAAGAAACAATCAAAGAGGATAGGAAGATATACAAGAAAGATTACAGGGACACTCCTCCACCAAGAAGATTCAGATTTCAGAATCAACAAGAGACAGATAGGCCTCAATAAGAAGAAGGATTCATAAGAGCACCTCCTTTCAAAAGATATTCAACTCCCATGTATCAAACTATTTTTTTGGTTTATGTTATGCATGTAATAATTTTGGACATAAAGTTGTGAATTGTAGAGTTAACAACAGGAACAGTAACGACTTTGAGAGTTATACACAAAGGGATTGTTCAAGGAGACCTAGTGACACACAAAGAAGAAGTTACAACAGGTTTGAATCTTTGAGCACTGAAGTGGAATGTTACAAATGTAAAAATTTTGGACACATGGCCAAGGATTGCAGAATGACAATCCCTCCTAAAGAATCTCAACAGAATAACAACAGTCATAGACAAGAACATCAGAAAATGACATGGATAAGAAAACAAGATCAATATAACAATGAAGAATGCACAGTCGCTCTACAAGCTAAGCAGAAGAAACATGGTTGGTATGTTGACAGTGGATGTTCAAAACACATGACAGGTAATAAAGACAGATGTCTTACATTCCAAAAAGAAATAAATGGATCAGTCTCATTTAGAAATGATAATTCATCCAAAATCATTGGAGAAGGCACAATCTGAATTGGGAACAAGAATGAAAAGGCATAAAATTTTCTACTGGTAGAAGATATGAAACATAATTTTCTAAGTGTGAGTCAAATGTGTGACCAAGGTCATAAACTTACTTTTGATTCAGAAAAGTCTGAGATAAGAAAAGAATGTTCAGAGAAATTGGTCGGTATAGCTGCAAGAACTTCAAGCAACATATATGTGTTAAGTGAAATTGGAAATGAAAAGTGTTGTCTAGGAAATGAAGATGAAAGTTGGATATGGCATAGAAGAATGGGTCACATGCATTTTGATAACCTTGTCAAAGTCAGCAAAAGAGAAGCAGTCAGAGAAATGCCCCTGATCACGAAACCAACCAACACTTTATGCAAGCATTGTCCACAAGGAAAGCAAACAAAGACCAGGTTCAAATCAAAGGAATATTCAACAACAAGACCACTGGAAATTGTGCACACTAATCTAGTTGGACCAACTACAACAAAGGGCTTAAAAGGTGAAAAATAATTTATGTTATTAGTTGATGATTATACAAGA
>ML814832.1:66976-107185 GCA_009831015.1 Picea engelmannii | reverse complement strand
AAGCTATATTATCTTGCTATTGTATGTAGATGACATGCTTGTTGCAGGGTCTAATATGCAGGATATAAATATGCTCAAGAAGAAATTATCCAATTCATTTGCGATGAAGGATTTGGGTGCTGCAAACAAAATCCTTGGCATGATAATAACAAGAGACAGAAAAAATCACAAATTGACATTGTCTCAGGGTGAGTACACAGAGAAGGTGTTGGAGAGGTTTAGAATGCAGAATGCAAAACCAATTAGTACACCTTTGGCCAGCCATTTCAAATTAACTAAGGAAATGTGTCCCAAGACATAGGAGGAGATAGAATACATGTTCAGGGTCCCTTGTTCATCATCAATTGGCATCTTGATGTTTGCAATGGTTTGCACAAGACCAAATATTGCACATGCAGTGGGAGTTGTGAGCAGGTATATGAACAATCTAGGTAAAGAACATTGGGAGACAGTAAAGTGGATTCTCAGGTATTTGAGAGGTATTGCTACTCATGCATTATGTTTTGGAGGTTCAGACACTTTTCTACAGGGATATGTTCATTCAGATATGGCAGGTGATAAAGACAGCAGGAGGAGAACCACAGGGTATGTTTTTACTATAGGTGGAACAACAATAAGTTGGATTTCGAAACTACAAAAGGTTGTTTCACTTTCAACAACAAAGGCAGAGTATGTTGCTGGTGTAGAGGCTAGTAAAGAGATGATTTGGTTACAAAGGTTTATGGAGGAATTGGGCAAGAAGCAGGAGAATAGCAGGTTGTACTATGACAGTGAGAGTGCAATTCATCTTGCAAAGAACTCAGCCTTCCATTTGAAGACTAAGCATATACAGTTGAGGTACCACTTCATACGATTTGCCTTGGAAGATGGACATTTGAAGTTGGAAAAGATACACGCTAGCCAGAATCCTACAGACATGTTAACAAAGGGAGTAACCAGAGAGAAATTGAGTTCCTGCTCAATTTCAATTGGTCTTGAAGAATGAAGATGAAGATGAGAAATTTGTCAGGTCTAAGAAGGTTCAGATTCCAGCATATATAGCTACGGTGGAGTTGTTGAGATCAGTCTCCAAGTGGGAGATTGTTGGTTGTGGAGCTTGATTATGTTCCCGATTCAGAGGTCCTTGTTTTCAGCCATGTTTATACCCCATCAAGACTTTACACCCCAAAAGTATGTACACTCTTCCACGCAGGGGAGTGTAGAGGGGGGTGACCCCCTCTGCGGGGTCCAGGGGGCCTATCCCCTGGGCTAGGGGGGGTTGGGAGCAAGCGTCCCCCCGGAGGAAAAATTGCCTTGTAAATGTATATTGTAATTTCATTGTAAATGTGGACCATTCATTATAAGGTCACATATCTAACAGTAGAAATTATGTTAGGGTTTTTAGCCCTAGAAGGAAACCCTTTGTTATGAGGGAAATGTATTGCAGCTATGCATTATGGCAAGTATTGTATTTTGAGAGAGGAGACTATGAGAGAAATAAGAGGAAGTTACAATGATTTTTTTTTGTAGGTTGTATCCCTTCATTTGATGGATAATAATAAAGGAAGGACCTGACAATTTATCTAGTGGACATAGCCCACATTGGGTGAACCACGTAAATCTGTGTCTCTCTTGTATTGTGTATCTTCTGTGTTTTGTTTCTGCATTTGTTTTATTTTATTGCTCCACGGTCCCGTTTTTCTAACAAAGGGGGGTTTGATGCACATGTTTGGGTAATTTAATTATTGAATGTCATTTACATGATATGATCCCTTTGACTTATGAACCCCTGGAGGGCGTACTTCTTGTTGTTGCAGGACCTTACCCAGTGGACAGGTACACATGAGGGAATGATTAGCTCAAACCTTCATGGGGTATTAAATCCCATAGATGGATGCTATAACCCTAGTCATGGGTAAGAAGAAATTGCAGATTTGCACCGGGAAAAAGAAGGACGTTGCCTTCAAAGGCACCCTGGTAGACCTAGACCTAGGGGGACCTTGATTTTCCACATGGATATTGGCCCTTGAGGGCCTTGGATGTCACCATGATGACCCTAAACGTCATACAGAGCTAGGGTTTTTGTTTTGGAGCCATTTATGAGCCTGGTGGCATGTGTGGGCATCATCTGGGTCTCTGGAGGCCAAGCACCCTACATTTTAGGCTCAATGTTTCACCTTTAGGCCTTAACGTCACCTTAGAAGGGAATGGCATCACCCTTGGAGGTATATTTAGATGCTAATTAACTTTTATTATGTCAAAATTGAATTTTATTGTAAATTGGCCAGGTCGACCTTATTTTGACCTGAAATTAATTAAAGGTCAAAATTTTGTATAAATAAACATAAAGTGCTCTCATTTTTACATCACAACTCACCTCTCACAAGAGGGAGGACTGGAATTTTTCCCCTAAAGGGGTTATTGGCTGAAATTACCAAGGCACACTTGCTTGGAGGCTATTTTGGATGCATTTTGGATCATTTCTTGGTGAAATTTTAGAAAACAAGGCACACTTGCTTGGAGGCTATTTTGGATGCATTTTGGATCATTTCTTGGTGAAATTTTAGCAAATCTAGGGTTTTTGTGCTTGATTATTCTTGATGAAGTAAGTAAAACTACAATTTTCATTTCATGATAAATGTCTATGGTGTGTTTACTTGTTCATATGTAAGATTATGAAATTGATTTCTTGAAACCCTGGGAGTAAGAAACATAAGGTGCTTCTTTCTTGCTCTTTATTTTGCTAGTTTTGCTTAAGAAGATCTTGTCTAGACAAAATTCTAGATCCCTAAAGTGCTAGCACTTTAGAAGATTTATCTAGTTCTTATTGCATTAAATGTTTTTCAAGAGTCTAAGGATAGGAGAAATCACTATGGCCTAGAAGTGACTACATCCTAGTTGAACCTTCTCTTTGAGGCTTGGTGCTTGAGAACTTAAGGTACTACTTCTCAAGCTTCCACCTTGTTATATTTTAGATAAGTATAATCATTGTTGTTTCTCCAAGTTAATGTGTTGATACAATTGACTCCATAAACCCTAAAGGCACTAGTCTCTTGTCTCTCTTTTGTTGGAAGGTTGATCAAACACTCAAACACTATTCTCTTAAGCTATTACAAATTAAATCTAACACTAATTTAGCCTAGATCACTAACTTTCTTGTTGTTGTTATAAATGTTTGCTACAACCATCTAGCTACAACAATTTTTCTGCATAATTGACTTTGAATGCTAGCTAAACACTTCAGAAGTTGTGTATGACATTTGATTATCATTCTTCTTAGTAAATGTTATCTTTTCACTGTCTTTTCAAGCAATTATGAAGAGCTTTTATTAGAGTTGTTACAATTTATTAATTGTTGTTGTAAACGTATTAACTTCTGCAATTTTATATCAGCTAGCACTTATTTTTACTATCCATTGTCTATTTAGGTGTTATTATCATATTTTTACTTGCAATTATTGTATATGCATACTATATTGTCTTGTTCCGAGAAGGTACATCAAGCACTTCATTAACCTCATCTTTTAGACACAGACTTAGTGACTTTGATAACCAGTGAGAGGGGGGAATATACCTTGACCATAACCCTAATTTTCCATCCCTTTAGGTTACCAAGGACACCTCCCCTAGGGTAGACCCTCCCTATACCTAAAAAGTGGGGATTTCCTATTAAGGTGACAATGATAGGATATCCTGTTTGTTACGCCAATCTCCCTTACTTGCCTTTGTCTTTGGGAAAGTACATATTGTGCGATACATTTTTTGCGCTGTTATCGGGGAACACTGAGTCAATATTCCTCAATGACACTTTTTCGATAAGCCTTTCCCTCAAAGCCTTCATATTATGAAGCTTACTTGGCGACTCCACTGGGGGTGATTCCCTTACTCCCTTTGATAATCCTTAAAATGATATCTGGCAACTCCACTGACCTTTTCCAAGGTGCCACATTACTCTCAACTTTGTGATATTTCCAAGATATGGGATCATGGGGCTCTGGGAACAAGTGTATCCAACTATTGATTTTGAAATTTTTCAAGGATACCCACATTATTTTTATATAAAATTGTTAAAAAACTCTCCAAGATTTGGAGGTCTCCCAATTACTCAGATTGTAGAATTCTTGAAGTATATAAGTGAGATAGAATTTGAAGGGGAGGATGTTCGGGTAAAATTGTTCATACTTTCCCTGTCGTCTTTTTTGAAAGATTGGATTAAGGGTTATTGCGAATATAAGGGTATATCATCTTTCATATACCTCATCAATATGTTTATTGAGTTTGTGAAACCACAATGCTAGACATATGAAGATACCTTTCAAAATCTCACAATATCCCTAGAGGATGAAGGATTCACCACTGAGATTTTGGAAGATCTTAGGGATGTATACCATACTCAATACTAGGAACCCTTTGATATAGAAGGAGATATTTATGAAGAAGGTTGTCAATCCCTTGAAGAGGAGAAATATTTTTCCCATGATTCAATAGAATGCAGTAAATACTTTACTAAAGAAGTGAGTTATGAGGATGAAGCACTAGTATTCGCTCCTTCGTCCGATGAAGCTCTCCAAGATCCTATCTCTCATGCACAAGACAAAGAGAATGAGGTGAATTATTTTCCTTTCCCTATTTTTTATGACACTTTTTTCTATGATTCAGATGGTGAGGAAGTAAAGGAACCCTTGGAAGAGCTAGGTCCTTCATTTTATTATGAAGGTGAAAATATGATTAAAGAGACAAGTCTTGGGGATGATGTACTGGATGCCCTTCCATTTGATGAAGTCATCCTAGAATTTGACGCTCCTGCACAACAGGAAGTGAACACGGTAATTTATTTCCCTTTCCAAGGTTTTGATGATGCTTTATTTTATGATTTGGAAAGTGAAGAAGTATTAGATGAGTCCTTGGATGCATTAAATACTTCATGTTATGATAAAGATAGTGACATGGCTGATAATATTGATGAGTTCGTACATGTTGGAAGATGTAAGTGGGATGTGATTGGTTCTGAAGAGGATCCCATTTATGACATGGAAGGATATCTTTGAATGTTTCCTTTACAACAATCATATGATGTTCCTAATAATTTTGACGTTTTGCAACAAGATGATGATATAATTACAAAAGTTTCCCAAGCACCCAAGGATGACCCAGTGCAAATTTCTCCTGATGATTTTTGGTTATACCTTGAGGATTTTTATGAGTATCCTTTTGAGCACTTGGATTTATTCTATGAAGAAGATTATCAACCACCGCTGTGCTCAAATTTTGATAAAGGTGAGGACGTTTCTTGCCTAAAGCAGGATACTTGTGACAAGGTTGTCCAACTCCCTCTAATTGCTTTACCGTGTTATGTCACTAAGGATGCAGTTGGCGAACGTGTCTCTTGTTTCAAGTTTTCTTTCGGGAAAAGCTTTTCGTTAGAATTCAAGGGGAGGTTGAATTCCTTAAGAACTTTATTATCTTAATCTTTCATCTTTCCCCTGAGAAGTTGTCAATTTCCCTCTAAGTTCTTGTTAATCCCTTCTTAGGCCCTAGGGAGTGATGACGTCCAAGGTAGTGAACTGTCAGACTCTTTGAGCCACCCCCTTGAGTCCTTGACCTCTCACGATCCTTTTCTGAGATGGATTGATCCATTTTCTGGAAGGGTGACTTGGCATGATTTTGTCCCTCCCTCCCACCTCCATGAGCTAGACTTTACGACTTCCTATGATATAATGAATTCTCTAACTCATGTTTATCTTGTTCTTAACTTTTCATTGTTTTGGTTTATGATTAAGCATAGAGGCATGTGTTATGATACATTTCTAGCATGGTTGTACTGGTTGTATGCTTATACCTAGCAATTGACAGGTAAGTACAAGTGAGTTATGATAGGTAGGAATTTTCATCCATTGTGCATACCATTGTATATCATGTTAGCATAGTTGTAGTTTAATTTTCATATTATCTTGTTTCATTATGTATATATGTATGCTCATGATCATATGCTAGATTATAGATGCTCTTTATTTATTTATTATATCATACATGAACAATGGGTGATATCACCACCCTAGGGATTACTAATATCTTTTGTTGAGATTTAGAAGGAACAGGTCACATCAGAGATGATGAGGTTCTCATGTGCTCTACATTGAGCACATGTCCTCGAGTTGGAGATAGATGTTATCCCCTAGCCTAGGGATAAATAAGGAGATCATGTCTCGAGGCCCACAGGTTCTAGAAATTGAGTACCGAGAGTTAGGCGACTTGAGCATGGCCCCAAAGGGCCCCTCTTTTCTTCAGTGCAGTCCATTCATCACCACCAGCAGTATCCATCCCACCAACCTGGTCCTGAAATAACAATGGGTTTTGCTTCGTGATTTAATGAGTCTAGGTATCATGGTATGTATCACTTTGATTTTTGAATTACTTGAATATGTTGTATTGAATCCTTCTTCATTTCATGATGTTTTCTTGGAAATTATGCTCTTTTCCTTGTTTATACTTGGAAGGGTAACATTGTTCCCTAGTAAGTTGGTTTCCCTTTAGGATGGGTTGCTACTAGGTGGGCCTGTGAAAAGTCATTGTCCATTCCCTCCATACTTACCACTTTTAATCCTTATTCCTTCCATCCCCCCTATCCTTGTTTGGGCATTGGGATTGGATACACTAGGAAGGGTTGTACCTTACCTTGTGGGAAGAAGGGGCTAAAGGACCAGAGGGTAAAAGTATATGGAAAGAGTTAAAATCCAATGTTGAAACCTTTGAGATGATTCACCCAGGGATCCCCAAGAAAGTTGTGAAAACCTTCTTAGTAAGAAAAGGGAACCCATAAGATACATAAACACTCAAGGTACTAGTTGATGGATAGGAGGTCTCATCACGAGCTGACCTATTATGACCATGGGGATGTAGAGGTATGACACTACCACCTATCTGGTCACCAAAATAGGATAGTGGCTCTTGGTGGCATATCCAAGAGAAATGGGGTCTCATCACGATCCAACCTTCTCATTTCTATGAAATGTCTGTGGATAACGCTGCCACCTCTGTTCATCAAGCCGAGAAAATGGCCCTCAACTATTCCCTTGAAGGAAAAAAGAAAAATATCAAAATAAATAAAGATAAGAATAAAAGGAAATGAATGGGATAGGAACTAATTGCATTTATGACAAGGTGTAGCTCGTTGTTGGAAGCAGGCCAAGATGGAAAGAAAGGTTACTTTGGGAAAGAGGGCATGCATGGGAAAAGTGACAACTGGAAGAAAGAGAAGCACACACACATGCATAGAATACCTAACAATGTTAGCGTTAGGCTTTTTGCAATACATTGTAATGGTTGGTGATTCAGAAACATATAAATATAGATACCTAGGTCTCATAGGGAGCAACTAATACGGTGGGCGGATAAGTAGAGACCAAAGGAGTCATGTTTTGATAACGAGTTATAATATTCTACTATACGACCTAATTTTGTAAGTTGTTGAGCTGGAGAGGAATAAGGAGGGTAGATCTTGAGGGTTAGATCACAGGATGAGGAGCCTGGTGCGATCTAGTCCACCTCATAATAGATCTCAACCCAACTGAGAAGAGTTGTAAAGCATGGGGCACTGTATTTTTGGAACTACTATAATAAGAGAGCTAAGAGCTAGATCTTTGTGGACGTAGCCCAGGAGGGGGTGAACCACGACAAAACCTATGTTATGTTATTGAATGCATGTGATTTATTTAGTGTCTTCGGTAGTTATTGATATGATAAATGAGTGAGTTGATTATATTCTATACATAATCGTGAATGATAGTTTATTGCGTTAATAAGTTAAAATAAAATTCTCAGTGAGCATTTCCCAGATCCCCACTCAATCCTGGGCTACAAACACATGAGTATTGCAACCACCCATTAAGACTATATTGGGTGAGATGGCGCAGTGCACTTCGTGCGCTGCGTTGCCTTTTGGTTTACCAGGAGGGTCGATAGTTTTAGAGGCTTTGTTGGAACTCCGAATAGACATGAACCTTGGGTCAATCAAGCATATTATAAACTCAGTCAGATAATAGTAACCAACAAATGGTTATGTTACTGTTGGTTGGAACAATATAGGATTGACTAGATGGGACCTATTGAAGATCTGTTAAAAGATATGTAAGATCTGCAGGAGGCGGGTCAGAAGAATACTAAAGTGAATGAAGAGAAGGAGAAAAGAATGAGTCACTAGAAGGGGATGTTGAGATTGTGGAATCCCACAAAAGCAGAGATTGAAAGCTGGCTAAGGACAAAAGAGCTGGAGTTTTCACAGAACGATAACAAAAACCCTAGAGTAACACCGCACAAATATCTTGAGAAATCTGTGTTTACTGATTTGCATGAAGTCTTTTTCTATGATTTTCCACACTTATTGTAGGAGTGGATACTAAGGTTGAAGGATAACCATGCAACAAACCGAATACGACAGTTAGAGTGGACCCTAATACAGATTGAACAGTTATAGTAGGTGAACAACAAATTCACCCGCGTAGTAGATTTTTGGCTCGACAGTATTGTAGCAGGTTTTATAACAGAGTTCGCAATAGATACAACAAATTCATGCAACACAGCGAAGTAAGATTTTCTATGGGGGCCTTGAGGAAGGTATATTAGATCCTTGTATACTTATATTAAGATACTTCTATAAAACAAAGGGATAATGATGATGGATTCAGATAGCTAAACTTTCTTGTGTGCATGGGGGAGGGGGGAAGCACTAACAGAAAAAGGAGAAATGGAAGGAGGAAAGCATAAGGGAAAGAAGAAGGAACCTTTTGACTCCATCATGATGGATGACGACTAGATCAAGAGGATCATGGCGACAGTTGGAAAGACGCGTAGTGGAGTACCCTACCAATACAAGGTGAATACCAAGAAGAGAGTCATAGCCATGAGGGAAGGCTTGGCAAGTGATGAAGAAGAGGTAGAGGATCTCCTGGCTGTGGAGTAGATTGAGGAAATCCTATGTGCAGCATATGAGAGGAAGATGAGAGGTCCAAGAGCGGGAAGAGAAAGTAGCAATCCTATCCATATTAATGTCAGTGTGGAACCCATAAACCCATGTGCGACTAATACACCAAAGAAAACACCACTGTTTAGACAACCGCATTTCGAGGGAAGAAATGCAAAAAAAAGTACATCTACACAAGGAACAACAACTGGAGGAGCCATTTCAGGAAGCACTAGTCAAGTATCTACACCATGCTGAGGTAGTAGTTCATCATTTAGGATGGAAGGGCACGATCCCACCATCAGGTTACCAAAGTTCAAAGGAGAAGCGCTAGAGGACCCGAAAAAACATTTGTTTATATGTGAAAATATTTGGGAAGCGAAACAGATCACAGATGAAGATACTAAACTGGAACAGATAGTCACACACTTGATTGGTATATGAGTTTAGTTACATACAATCCACCAGGGACAACCAGAACGATTGCATACATCAAGAAATTGTTGATAAATGAGTTCCAGAAGCCAAGTTCAGAAGATCAGTACATGAACGAGATGATAGAAATCAAACAGAAACCAGGAGAATCTGTATGGGATATTGACTAGAGATTCAAGAGACTGAAATGAAATTTGAAATATCTCATGACCAATATGCAACACAAGCACCTTTTTGTCAATTCACTACTACCACACTTAAAATATCCATTACGACAACAGAAGTTTCAGACACAAGCAAAGGCTCTGCAGGTATCCCTACAATTGGAAGAGAACCAATATCAACAGACAGATCCAACCATCAAAGAACTGAAGAAGGATTTGAAGAACTTAACGTTCTAGCTAAACCAAAAAAAAGTAAGGAAAAACGAGAAGTCATTTGGTGTACCACATGTAGAACAAAAGGACACCAGAAGAATGAATGTCCAACGTTCGCGCAGTATATGGTAGCAGAAATGCCAAATCCGTTACCAACATAAGGAATATTGTGAGAGATATTTAAGAAACCAGGCCACGATCCATATCATTTCCCAATGATGCAAAAATACCAGACAGTCCTGAAGAGTTCATATTGCAACTTTTGCAAGTCAGTGGGCCACTATGACAAAGATTGTAGAACTATGGATTTGATGTGAGAAAGGACATCAGATGCATATATGGTGCAGGCAGAAATGATGACTGGGCAAGACGCACCATAATTTAACTAAGTTCCATCCCCATACAACACTTTACAACAACAGTATAATACTGTGCAACAACCATAAAATACCGCACAACCACAATACAACACTACACACCCTCAGTACAATACCAAACAGTACAATCAGGCACCTCAGTATAGCGCACCAAGAGGATATCGAGATGGATACATAGGTGGAGGACGAGAAAGAGGAGGCTTTAGAAAAGGTAGAGGAACGGTGGTATGTCACAATTGTCAACAACTGAGACATTATGCAAGGGAATGTCCACTTCCATAAACAACTTGTATGTATTGTCGTGCATCGAACCATGATATGGAAGAATCCAAACAACCAGAATGTTCATTGGATTTCAGTCGAAGCGAGGGACGAAGGATGGAACATCAATATAGTTACGTGCGGAGGAGCTAAAAAAGGAAACGACGCAGCTCGACAAGAACCAGCAAAACATCAGTGGGTGAAGAAGAATGTTGAACCAAGGAGACAGTTCGATGCACATAATGAGAAGGACACATTTAATCAATCCAGACAAGAATTCCTGAAGCAAGACACTTAGTCGACTTCAACTGCGTAGCAGAGTAAGGAAGCGCCAGAGTACGAGATGCCTCCATTATTGGATCATACCAACGAAATGAAACCCATGAGACAAGTAAGTACAATCAAAGGTTTTTTTCAATCATGTGTAAAAGTATTAAATGATCCATCATCTGTCAAAATATTGCAAAACATATAAGAAAGATGTAGTATAGAGATAGAAGGAAAACTAGAACAAAAAATAGGTGATCACCTACATACAAGGAGAAGGACAAGTAGGGAGTTCAGGTTGAATGCCAACATCGGAGATTTCAACATGGGAGATATTATACTGGATCTAGGATCTAAAGTCAATGTACTACCAAAGAAGACATGGCAATGTATGGGAGAGCCCACATTAGGATATTCACCTATCCAGCTGAAACTAGAAAACCAACACATAGTCCTACCAATTGGTAGATTGAAAGGAGTGATAATAGACCTAGATGGAGTGCACACTAAAGAAGACTTTGAAGTGATTGAAATAGTGGACATCACAACACCATATCCAACGCTTCTTGGCTTGGATTAGGCATTTGACAACCGGACCATAATCAACTCAAAGACACAAAAAATGACATTTGAGTCAGGAGAATATAGGGTCATTGCACCATTAGACCCATTAGAAGGGGAAATCTTTGTACAACCCACTTTCTTAGACTTAGAGGAAATCATCTAGTTGTACAGAACAACTACGCGCGATGAGGATTACGTAAACCCAACTATAGATGGGATACTTAGTTGGCAGAGTATTACTTCATGTGCGATAGACTCCGACACAGTGTTAGAATATGAATTATTGTGCTCATTTTACCATTGACAATACCCTTGTCACCCAGCCATAGGCCGAAGCCACCCTCCAAGCACCTTGACCTTGATAGATAAAAGAATCATGGTAGAAATCCAATAGCCAAGAGAGGCTAATACACCAAGCAAGAAGTAGCCAAGTTGATCAGATAGTCTCACCCAAAAACTGGTGCAACACCTTTCCCAGGACTTGCACACAAAACTGTTGGACTGCAATGCACAAAAACTACTCTCTGCAATTATGAGAAGTGTGTCAAATGAGATATTGGTGCCCTATATTTATAGTATTTTTGGAAGACTTGCCTGGGCCGACTTCTCCTTATGGGTACTAATTAATTTATATTATTTATCTTTCTTCAGTTGACATCTCATCTAGGGTTACACTCATTTCTTTGCTTCCTTCCAGAATATTCTAATCTCGTCATAGGTCACAATAGAGGTTCATACCTCCCAAAGCTACCATAATATCAACAGTCCCTCCTAGCTAGGGAGGTATGGTCTTGAGCACAAACAGACCATTCAATTGGTAGTATCACAAGCACCGTCATTATTATCCAACTAGATAATATCCTATGACAAATGGTACAATATCAATTGATAGAACACACCTGTGTTTATCCATGGTAGTACGCAACTAATCAAACAGTGACACATAGTCACAAACAGTGGAACAAGTCCACCACAGTAGTATATCTCTACTATCTGGAGACATGCACTCTCCATAACAATCATCTGATATCAACCTGTATAGAAAATATTGTTCAAATAAATTGAATCATCTAGGCCAATCTTTCACTCACATATGTGAGATCTTGAAAGAATATTTTCCCTCAGAGTAGAACATCAACGATGGGCTATCTGCCTTATTCTTCTCAAACAAGGAAGAATGATTTTTCTGATTTCTTGGACCATTCCTCACCCTGGGCCATTACTCCAACACTAAATAAAGTGTACCTTGGAGAGAATGTATAAACCATAAGGAATGCTTGTACCTTATTGTTGAGCCTGGACCATTCCCCACCCTGGGCCATTCCTCCTACATTAATCAAAGTGCACCTTGGAGAGAATGTATAAACCCTAAGGAATGACTGTCTGGACCATTTCCCTTGTTAACCACAAGAGGAAAAGACTATCTTGTATCAAACTCCAAAACAAACCATTCCTCATGTTAACCACAATGAGAAATTATGGTCCGAAGAGGCGGGCCAGTCTTCTTGAGTAACCCTCAAGAAGAGAGACTTCCCTAGACCACTCCCCATGTTAACCACAATGGGAAGTCATTTTTTATGATACATCAACAATCTGGAACATTTCCCATGTTAACCACAATGGGAAATCGTTGTCCGTCAGAAATCTCAATCCACTTTCCAAACAGGAAAGAATATGTCCAAGCTGGACTATTTTTCATTGTCAAAAAATAAATGTCTTCAATAATATTTTTAGTGCTCCCTCCCAACCTGGAGATTCATTTCTTCCCTTTTAGCTAAGGGATTTATTTCCATGATCCCCATCTTCTCTCGGAAATATGCAAACTTTATTCTGGATAGAGGCTTTGTCAGGATATCTGTTGTCTGCTCATCTGTGGGGATATACTCAAGCTTTACCTCTCCTTACTAGACTTTATCTTGAATAAAGTAGTATTTGATATCAATGCATTTTGACCTTTCATGAAACACAAGATGTTTTGATAATCTTATACAACTCTGATTATTACAATGTATTATGGTCGATTCTAGAATTTGATCAAATAAATCAGAGATTAACTTCCTTAGCCATATTTTTTCTGTGCATGCTTCACATGCTACGATATACTTTGTTTCTGTTGTGTTGAGTGCGACAGACTTATGTTTCCTACTACCTCAAGATATCATAGCGGAGCCCAAGATGAAACACATGCCTGAAGTGCTCTTTCTGTCTTCTGCATTTCCTACCCAATCCGAGTCTGTGAATCCATGAAGTTGTATATCGCTGGATGCAGTATATCTCAAGCCATAGTTTATCGCTCCATGAATATATCTTAATACATGTTTTGCAGCTATCCAATTCTCATGTCTCAGTTCCACCTAGAACTGGCATAGTGTATTCACAACAAAACAAATGTCTAGTCGAGTATTTACCAAATACATCAATGACCCAATTAGTTGTTGATATAGAGATGGATCTACTGGATCATAATCTAGATCCTTTACTTTTCTTATATCTGTATTCATCGGAGTTTCCATGGACTTACAATCCATCATTCCAAACTTTTGAAGGATATTTATTGCGTACTTTCCTTGTCCAAGGAATACTTCACCATGCTTCTGCCATACTTCTAGTCCCAAGTAGTAATGCATAAGACCTAGATCTTTCATATCAAATTCAAAATCTAGTTCCTTATTGCACTGGATGATGAGAGACTCTTCACCTGTTATGAATAGATCGTCAACATATAGTAGTAGAATTACAAGTTCATTGTCCACGACTTTGTAATAGAGGTTTGGATCTGCATGACTCTTGGAGAAACCAAGTCTTGTTAAATAGTTGTCCATTATGGCATACCAAGCTTTTGGATCTTGCTTGAGTCCATATAGGGATTTCTTCAATATGAAAACATGAGTGTCTCTGGAATGTACCTCAAATCCTTGGGGTTGTTCAATATATACTTCTTCTTCAATTGCTCCATTGAGGAAAGTTGTCTTTACATCCATCTGATGTAAGTTCCATCCCATGGAAGAAACAAGAGATATAATAGCTCTGATGGAAGTATATCTAGCCACCAGAGAAAAGGTTTCATCATAATCTTCTCCCTCCTTATGGGAGAACCCTCTAGCTACGAATCTTGCCTTGTATTTATCTACGCTTTCGTCTGCTGCATGTTTGATCTTATATACCCATTTTGAAGTTACCACTGATTTCTTTTTAGGTCTTGGTACGATTTCCCATACTTCATTCTTCATAATGGATCGATTTTCTTCTATCATAGCTTATTTCCATTGTCCCTTTTGAACTGCTTCTTCAAATGTGGTAGGTTCTTTATCTAGAAGCTTCGTCATGTATCTTGCATAACTTGAGAATATTTTAGGTATTTTACTCTTTCTGAATGTTCCTTCTGGAACCTTGAGTCTTTTTGCATCTTGTAAGGTATCTTCAGGCCAAGTTGGTTGTTTATTTGTCTTGGGTACGATATCTGAATCAATGTTTTCACATGGCTCCATAGGATGATCAAGTTGTTCCTTTTTGTCATTTTCATTTTCTGTGTTTTCTTCATTAGGTTCTTCAATCTCTTCTTCTTCAATAGTTTCTTCTATGGATTTCTTGAAGGCCATATTTTCATTGAATGTTACGTCTCTGCTGACTTCGATCTTTTGTTTTTCTAGAATATATATTCTATAGGCTTTGGATGAATCTTTGTATCCTACGAATATCCCCTTCTTTCCTGAGGGTTCTAGTTTATTCCTCTTATCCTTGGGAGTGTGAGAGTAAACAGGGCATCCAAATATTATTAGGTTTTCCACATTAGGTTTCTTACCCAAGAAGGATTCTTCTGGTGTCATGTCCTTTAATATACGATTAGGACTTCTGTTCTACACATATATTGTTGTCATTGTTGCTTCTCCCCATAAGAACATGGATATACCTTGATCATTTAGTAAGGCTTTTACAATTTCTTCAATAGATCTATTCTTTCTTTCTGCTACACCATTTTGTTGAGGGTTATGAGGAACAATAATCTCCCTCCTAATCCCTTCCGATTTGCAGAATTAAATGAATTCCTTTGATGTGTATTCTCCACCATTATCTGTTCTTAGCATCTTGATCTTATTATTCATGAGGTTTTCTATCTCTGCTTTGAATTCTTGAAACTTGTTGAATACTTCATCTTTTCTCTTTAGTAGGTATAACCAAGTCTTTCTTGAATAGTCATCTATGAAGATTACGTAGTAAGAAGATCCTCCTAGAGATTTTACTGGCATCATACAACAAACATCTGAGTGTATCAGATCTAGAATCTCCTTAGATCTATTATTGTTGCTTGGGAATGGTTTCTTGATATTCTTCCCAAGAGCACATCCTTTGCAGATTCCTTCATGTGTAGACTGCAACTCTGGTATTCCTTCAACCATTCTTTTGAGAAAGGGTAATGCTTGATAATTAATATGAGCGTACCTTCTATGCCAAAGTTCATTAGGGTTGACTTTGTCATGTACAAAATCTTCTTCATTTTGTTCCAGTAGTATGTACAAATTTCCTTCACGACTTCCAATAACACTAGAATTCTCTATAATGGACTCTTTATGCCATGATAATACTTTTCCATCGATGAAAGCTATTATGTTTCCTTTGTATTCTAGGAAGGATATGGATACAAGATTCTTTTCTAAACCAGGTACATATAAAACATTTCTTAAGTGAACATAGTTACATGTTTTCATTTTGATGGAGGCTTGTCCAAATCCTTCCACGGGGTAAGTGGTTTTGTCTCCAAGCTCTACCTTGTACGAGGTATTCTTCTCATTTAGATTTGAGAGTCTGGCTTGATGTCCCATCATGTGCGTAGAAGATTCACTATTGATTATCCACATGTCATCTTCAATCGTTCCAGTGAGTGCTGAGTAGTGTAGAAGACTGATTGTTTTACTCATGTATTTGGTTGACTGGTAACAGGTCATGCCTTGATCCAAAACTTCAACTTTGTCATTTATGTCTTCTAAGAGAGCCAAAAGGTGCGCTAAGTTAGGGTGCATCTGAATATATTCTCTTTGAGCGAGATGCTCCATCACAAAGTGTCGGATATGAGATTTAGGTTTTCTGCAACTGCTCTTGCTAGTAACCCTTGCGACAGTGTCTTGGAAGTTTCTTCTGCTAATAACCCTAGTGGCAGTTCCTCAGTGAGCTCAATATCCTAGTGTCTATGTTTCCTTCCATCATTTAGACTAAATGAAGGAGGTGTGGGCCAATAACTTGTTAGAATATGAAGGATTGTGCTCGTTTTACCATTGACAATACCCTTGTCACACAACCATAGGTCGAAGCCACCCTTCGAGCACCTTGACCTTGATAGAGAAAAGAATCCTGGTAGCAATCCAATAGCCAAGAGATGTTAATTCACCAAGCAAGAAGTAACCAAGATGATCATATAGTCTCACCCAAAAACTGGTGCAACACCTTTCCCAAGATTTGCGCACAAAACTATTGGACTAGTGTAGTGTGCAAAAACTACTCTCTATAATTCTGAGAAGTGTGAAAATGAGAGATTGGTGCCCTATATTTATAGTATTTCTAGCAGACTTGCCTGGGCCAACTTCTCCTTCTGGGTACTAATTGATTCATATTATTTATCTTTCTTTAGCTGACATCTCGTTTAGGGTTACATTCATGTATTTGCTTCCTTTCAGAATATTCTAATCTTGTCATAGGTCACAATAGAGGTTCATACCTCTCGAAGCTACCACAATATCAACACACAGGTCTAGAAAACTGGCAACAATGACTGCACTAAGTTTCCACAAGAAGATGTGCAAGAATAGACTGCACAGTAAGATGGGTAGGTACGAAGATAAGTGAAACACCCAGTTTCCATGGAGTGAATGATATAGAAGTATTTTTGGCACAATATGAAGATGAAGTGTTAGAAAATCAGAGACTATTAGCACTCGATATAGCACTCAAGGCCACACCTGCAAGATGGTGGGGCACACACAAAGAAACAATCACGAATTGGTACCAATGTAAGTAGTTACTACGCATAAGGTTTGGCGTAGAACATAAAAGAAACAAGAAGCATAAGTACGATGGACAGGGGGCACCAACAGAACACTTGGAGAAGTGCAGAGCGCTTTGGAAAATGACACCCCCAAAGGAATGGCCTCATCATTTTGTACATACCTTAGAAGGCATACCAACAAACTGGTATACAAACCAGGAATTACGTAGAGAAACTTTGAGCTGGACAATACTACAACAGAATTTTATGACCACTTTCTCATTCGAGCATGAGAACCCCAACATAGAATATGCAACACTTAAGCAGATAAGAGGATTGATATTCATTAAGGAACCAGAAGTCAAACTCATAATAGAGGAACAACAACAAAATAGACAAACAATAAAAGAAAAGTTGTCATGTTACCATGTGCAAGAGGAAGCACCAGATGAAGACGATCTGTGTGACATTCAAATCGAGGAAGCGGAAGGTGAAAGAGAAGTGGAAGGTCCACCTCTAGAATCATAAGTGATTGCTGCAATGATCAAGGTGAAGAAAGTCAACATTGGGACAGCTAAGAATCCCAAAATGGGAAGCATTGGAGACTACTAGGATGAAAAAACAATGGAAAGCATAACAAAGTTATTGCGTGAGTACAACGACCTATTCCCCACAAAATCTACAGAAATGAAGTGGATAGAAGGAGAACTACAAGAAATGAAGATACCACTTAGAGCCGAAGCGAGGCCGATTAGACAACGACCATACAGACTAAACCCCATATATAAGCAGAAAGTTAAAGATGAGATCAATAGAATGCTTGAAGCTGGAATCATAGAACCTGTGGAGGAATCAGAATGGATAAGCCCAATGGTAGTTCAGGAGAAAAAGCAAGGCGGGATAAAAATATGTGTCGTCTTGAGAAAGTTGAATGATGCATGCCTACATGACCTGTTCCCTACACCTTTCACAGATGAAGTGTTGGAGAACGTAGGAGGATACAAAGTTTACTCATTCACTGATGGCTTCTCAGGCTACCACCAGATTAAGATAGCACATGAAGACAGGTACAATACCACGTTTTCTATAGAATGGGGATCCTACCAGTACACAGTCATGTCGTTTGGACTGAAGAATGCACCAACAATATTGTCCATAGTAGTCATCGGTGCATTTAAATAATTTATCCACTAGTTTCTAGAGGTATACTTGGATGATTGAACAATCTATAGTCTTTTAAAATATCATGTAGAGGTGTTATGGCTGATGTTAGAAAGATGCAGGCAGTGCTAGATATCATTAAACATCAAGAAATGCATATTAGGAACACTGTTTGGGATACTATTGGGCCATATAGTATGCAAACAAGGCTTACTAGTAGATCCTGCAAAGATTGCAGTAATTGTTAACTTGCCACCACCAAAAACAGTCTGTAAACTAAGAGCGACATTGAGACACATAGGATACTATAGAAAATTTATTAAAGGGTACGTGCAGATTACCGCGCCAATGGAGAAACTGTTAAGGAATGATACAAAGTTTCAGTGGAATGAATATTGTCAACATGGTTTGGACACACTGAAAGAAAAGATGGTCACCGTGCCAATACTAGTATTTCCAGACTGGGAAAAGACATTCCATGTACATGTAGATGCATCAACCATAGCACTTGGAGCTATCTTGGCACAACCAAAAGCGGGAGATTTGGATCACCCTATAGAATTTGTGAGCAGAAAACTTTCAGAATCAGAGAATAATTATAACACCACAGAGAGGGAAGGCCTAGCTATGGTCTACACATTGCAGAAATTCATACATTACTTATTGGGAAAACATTTTAAGATGTTCACAGATCACTCAACCCTTAAATAACTAGTCAACAAGCCAGTGTTGGGGGGGAGAATTTGTCTATGGTTACTATTGTTTCAATATTTTGACTTTGAAGTAATAGTCAAGCCAGGAAAGTTGAACATAGGACTCGACCACCTATCAAGGGTCACGAACGAAGAAGAACCTACAAATTTAGAGGACAAATTTCTGGACGAATAGATTTTTAGTCCAGATCGCTGGCGAATACTTTGCAGATATCATCTAGTACTTAAGCACATGTACTGTACCATAGGAATATAACACCGCGCAGAAGAAGAAACTAATCCGGGCTGCAGACTATCAACTAATTGCAGGACACTTGTACAAAATGGGCACAAATAAGATATGTGCTAGAACATGAAAGAGAAAGGGTTTTAGCAGAAGCCCACGAGGGAATAACAAGAGGACATTACGCATGCAAAGCTACCATGCAGAAGGTATTGCACGCAAGACTATGGTGGTCGACCATTCACAGAGACTCGAAGGAGTACTTCCAGAGATGCGATGTTTGTCAGAGGGTTGGTAAACCCAACATAAGAGACGATATTCCATTGTGACCATAGGTAACATTGTAGGTGTTCGATAAATGGGCAATAGACTTTGTGGGACCAATTAAACCACCAACAAAAAGAACAGGAGCAAGGTACATTATCACCGTGACCGAATACCTGACAAGGTGGGCGGAAGCAACACTAGTTAAAGATTGTAGCGCAAAAACAACATCACACTTTCTATTTGAACAAGTAATAACTAGATTTGGTTTCCTAAGAGTTTTGATGAGTGACCAAGGCACGCACTTCATTAACAACACTATTAAGGCTATGACTGAAGAGTTTGAAGTCCATAATCAAAAGAGCACACCATATCACCCACAGGAGAATGGAACAGTAGAAGCATCTAAAACATCCTTGAGAATGCACTGACAAAGATCTGTAATGTCAACATGGATGATTGGGACCTCAAAATACCAGCAGTATTGTGGGCATACATGACCACATGCAAGAAGTTGACAGGAAACACGCCATTCAAATTGGTATATGGCCAAGAAGCAGTGGTGCCATTATAATTTTTAGTACCTGGTCTACACATAGCAGCGATTACACACATGACAGAACGAGGCGCAGTAAATGGCATGTTGAATCAGTTGATGATCATGGACGAAGATAGAATCCTAGCAGGGTTCCACCAACAAGTTCAGAAGGCAAGGGACAAAGTGTGGCATGACAGACATATCAAGAAGAAAACTTTCAAGGAATGAGACTTAGTGTTGATGTATGACAACAAATCCATTCAACATCCCGAAAAACTCAGAATGCACTAGTTAGGACCACATGAGGTGAAAATTGTCACAAATGGGGGATTTGTACAACTGAAAGACTTAGGAGGTGCATAAATCAGAGGGATGATCAACGGGAGCTTAATGAAGTTGTACAAGGATAGTCGACCACTCACAACTTAGTCATCGCGCAGTAAAAAAAAAAGGATACGAAACGGTACCAACAAAGGCAAAGTGCGCTGAAACGAGAAAGAGCATGCACACTTAGGAATATAAACCTGGTGAGGGTAAGGCCAAAGGTTAGTTCAAAATGGAAACAAGCAAGAAAATTAAAGACAAAAAAATTAGTACTAAATGACTAAGGCATGCAGAATTGAATGTCGGAAAGGACCGATGAGACGTCGCATTAATCACGCCAACTGGATATGGCAAGGGAGAGTAATGGAAAGTACGACGAAAGCAGAGGTTCATTGAATACATAATAAAGTTAGCGTCTTCGACAAGCTTCATACGAATGCCTCTCCCTATCGGTCACTAATAAGCGCTCCCTAACTTACCCTTACGGCTTATTTCAGTCTAAGGCAATGCATTATATGGTTTTACTCTATATGTTCCCCCTTTGGGGACAGTCTCTTTATTGCTTCTATGAAATAGAGTAACTAAAGCATTGTTATTATTATCCATAAGCTCCTTGAAGAGACCGGGTGTGGATCCCCAATAAAACCCTATGCATGCATAGATAAAAAAAGGGGGGGGGGCTATCTATATCTCCTTGGGAAAGAAAATATGTCTTTAGATGATAGGCTCTTAATCTACGTTTTGTGGAGTTGTGTCTGTATTTATGCTATATACCATTTGATTGATATATAAAAGGTTAGTAATGGGAATCACTTACATGAATAAACACCATGTATCAATAGAGCTAAGTTAGTTAGAACTATAGCCTACTTTGTATATATCAATCACTAATGAGTAAACTCCATTACTTACTGTACACTATTGCTATGATGGTATAAGTAATGCACATTGTATACATTGGCCATATCTCTGAGCTTAATGGACATGGATTGCATAGAGCCCGGACAGTAAGATCATGATAACTAGTAAGGCTCATGCTACAATGCAAGGACGCAGGAACAAAGAACCTATTGTGAAAATAAAAGAGACAAAGAGTGATAGAGCATCCAAAGCACAAAGAGAAGTTCAGACAGGTTGTAGAAGCTATTGAGCTCGGCGAACGACCAGATTTTCCACCATAGCACCACCAAAACAAGTGAAACTGAGCCAAACTACCAGACATTCCAGAGTTAGGACCAGGGCATATGTACAATCGCAGGAAAGCAAACAACAACCACCAGAGGTCGTCAATGTAGACAAAATCCCCTCACCAGATACCATACCAATTAACCCCACACCCATGGTAGAAGAAACCCAACAGACAACAGATGAGGACATAAACATGGATATGCTAGTAGAGGAAAAAGGTCAACAGAATCAGGGCATAGGCAGCCAAGTGCAACCAAAGAACCCTGAATAATATTTGAGAGTCAATGAGACAGTTACAAATCAGGAAGCAACAGTCGAGCTAGATGAATCTCAAACAATTGTGTCAAACCATCCATAGGAGGGAGTAGTGGAAGATGTCACGGTCCGGCTAGAATAGTATACCTAAGAACGAACAATGGAGGTTGGAACCTCGAGTCATCCACCACCGAAAAAGGACAAGCAAAAGGTACCTAGGTCACCACGCAAGAAACCAAGTGCAACCATTGTTTTGTCACGTATACCAGAAGGGGTATGGGTGAAATCATACTTGCTAGGTTATGTCGAGAAGCTAAAATACTCGGACCATGATGTAACGGACACATAAAAGTTCCCAGAGTTCGTGAAGAAAGTCTACCTATAGACAGTAGGCGTGGATCTATTTGGGGAACCAATTAATCAACCACTCCACTGGGCAGCAGGGTTAGCAAAAATGATCATTTTAGGTCTGCTAGAGCTACCACACTTTGGCAAAGGAAAATATGCAAGAAGTTGCATCAAACAATTGATGGCGGTCACACATGGCGGATATATATGGATGGACAAGCTCATCTCAATAGACATAGATCTCATCATGCATATTACAGGGTTTCCATCATGGGGCATGGATCCCGCACAATTTCTTGATGATAAAACAAAGGAGAAAGCACTCACGGAAGAGATGAAAATGAAATATGACATTGATAGGGGGATGCAAGGAATCATCATCAAAAGGATCAATGATGTCGCGACACAAATGGCCACAAAAATCATGGCATGAAATATGCTAAGAAAATGTTGCGAGGAAGTCTCAACTGGGGTTGTCGTAGTTGCAACGCAATGTGCTGAGGGCACCACAGTCAGTTGGGCCCCTTATCTTTTGAATCTGTTTCTGGATGACTACAAGGATGCACAGGATCTAGGAACAAAATTTCATTATTCATAGCTTCTCATGTTGGTAGCCATTATGGGATGGAAGGAACTGGAATATACACTTTTCTCCACCAGACCCAGTCCCAATCATAGAGCGAGATATTTATCACTTGGCGTTGCGTCATACGCCAAGCACAAGAATATGAATGTAGTTGTATTCGAAGGATACCTTCACGATCTGTATGAGGCCATTTCCAACCTCTAGAGAATAACATCGCAAGACGTTTCCTACTATCAAGGCATAGTTAACTTCAATGCCACATGACATGCGATGTGGATCCAGGCGCGGAAGGACCCCAACAAGAAATGGCTACAACTGCGTTATTGCATCACGGAGGGCGACATAGAAATGGATATCAAGGATTGGGAAGACGATTGGAGGATCCTAATCCTCACTCAAGACATACCTGTAGAAATAGAGGAAGAGGAGATAGGGCAAAGAGAGACACAGCCCCAGGAAGTCCCAGTGCCCAAGAAACCAAGGACAGGCCAGACCAAACCAAAGCAGACGAAAGGAGGGACATTCAAGACAAGAACTTAAAAGAGGAAGAATAATACTACACAGGAGCCCCAAGTACAGCAGAAACAGGTTGAGGCAACATAGGGGACTACACCAAGTCCCAATCCACAAGAACCGGGACTGACTAAGATACCAACTACACAGACGGGGGGTGCGCACAATAAGATGAAGGCGCACAAAACACCTCCAGAGTACACAATTACAGAGGATGATGCATAAATGATAGCCCAAATTGTTAAGGATCGTACATCCAAGGATTTTGAGAATGTTGTGCACCACAGGGACATAATTCAAGAGGAGTTGGCAGACATGCGACAATTCCTCAATCAGATCAGGCAAGCGCAGGCAACGGGAAACAACATAGGAACATGTACATCAACATCACAGACAGGAGAAGAACCTTAAGCAAACGAGCAGGACACAATCCACACAATACCATAGTTGAGTGCAACATTTCACATTACACCCAACATGTTATGTATGGACAGGATTGTGGGGCAAACACCCCTAAAGGACTTAGCTCAACTACAATTGGTATTTCCATGGATACCCTCCAAGGCTCTACATAAATTAAAGGTTAGTGTTACCCAAGAGGTACAGTCTCGTGCACGCACAGACACAGCTGAATTAAAATAGGTAAAGGATAAATGGGACATGCTGGAATTGATATATGAGTAGGCCAAACTAGATACCCAAGAGGAGAGGGAACGCATGACCGGATTAAAACAAAAAGTGGCAGGAACTTATGAGAAGATTCCAAAGATTGCGTAGAGGGACAAACTCACAACAACAGAGAAGATTGATCATATTGCGTAGTAAATTGATCAATATCAATAGGATATCGAGAATCTTTGTGAGCATCTCACACCTACCACTCCACCAAAGGTAAGGGAGAAAAGGAAGCGAGAGGCAAAAAAATAGATACAGGAGATAGAACGACAGGTCCACATAGCGATCGACCTGTTCGATAAAGCATCACAACTCTGGACAAAGCTGGAAGAGGATTAGCAGGTCGAGCAGTGGTACAAGGAAGAATAAATGGTAAGCACAACTATCTAGGACGTCAAGGAGAGGCAGAAGACAATGTCCATCTCAGAGCGCATCAAAGGGGCACATGATATGAGGAAAATACAAGTAGAACTCACCACTACGCAGACGCAGAAAAAGGAGCATCATGATCAAATGGAACTGCTCCAGGAGTGAGTAGAAGAGGTCATTGCAAAGGAAAAGGAAGCTAAGACACATATGGCACAGACCCAGGCAAAGTGTGCAGGGTTGATCAATGATGAAATTGTAGTAGAGACAATAGATGCACTCAAGGAGAAGATCACGCAGGTTCAAACACAACCAGTAGAGCTCAGGGAGAAGTTCAAGGCGATCACCAGGGATATCGATGAAGCTCACAAAGGTTAGGCGACTCAGGACAAGCCACATGTCATTTTTAGGGGTCTGTTGGAAGCAGGACAAGATAGAGAGAAAGGTTACTTAGGGAAAGAGGGCATGCACGAGGAAAGCGATAGCTGGAAGGAAGAGCAGCACACCCGTATGCATGGAAGACCTAACGACGCTAGGGTTAGGGTTTGTGCAATACATGGTAATGGATGGCGAGCCAGAAACATATAAATATAGATACCTAGGTCTCATAGGGAGAGAATGATGCGGTGGGTGGATAAGTAGAGACCAGAAGAGTCATGTTTTGATAACTAGTTGTAATATTCTACTATACGAATGAATTTTGTAAGTTGTTGAGTTGGAGAGAAATAAGGAGGGTATATCTTGAGGGTTAGATCGCAAGCTGAGGGGCCTAGTGCGATCTAGTTCGCCTCATAATAGATGTCAACTCGATTGAGAAGAGTTGTAAAGCATGCGACGGTGTATTTTTGGAACTACTATAATAAGAGAGCTAAGAGGAAGATCTGTGTGGATGTAGCCCAGGAGGAGGTGAACCACGGTAAAACCTGTGTTATGTGATTGAATGCATGTTCTTTCTTTAGTGTCTTCAGTAGTTTTTGATATGATAAATGAATGAGTTGATTATATTCTATACATAATCGTGAATGATAGTTTATTGCATTAATAAGTTAAAATAGAATTCTCAGTGAGAATTTCCTAGATCCCCACTCAATCCTAGGCTGCAAACACATGAGTATTGCAGCCACCCATTAAGAATATCTTGGGTGAGACGGCACAGTGCACTTCGTGCACTGCGTTTCCTTTTGGTTTACCAGGAGGGTTGATAGTTTTAGAGTCTTTGTTGGAACCCCAAATAGAAATGAACCCTGGGTCAGTCAAGCATATAATAAACTCAGTCAGATAAATAGTAACCAACACTTTCCCTCTACAAAGGCACCCACATGTAAGACTTTACGTTTCCATGTTATTACGTGCACCCCATGCCCAAATACTTACCCTATGCCACCTCATACACTTACATGACTTGGAGTAGATCCCACCTGGGAAACACCTAAAACATAAGAGAGGTTATCCCAATAGGACACCATGAGACCTTCTCCAAACCTAACTTGTCAAATTGCATAACATCTTTAAGCATTTTTCTGGGTTAAGGGGGGTTTGATGCACATGTTTGGGTAATTTAATTATTGGATGTGATTTACACGCTATGATCCTTGTGACTTATGAACCCCTAGAGGGTGTACTTGTTTTTGATGCAGGACCTTGTTCGGTGGACACCTACACATGAGGGAATTATTAGCTCGGACCTTCATGGGGGCTTAAATCCCACAGATGGATGTTGCAACCCTAGCTAGGGGTAAGAAGAAATTGGAGATTTGCACCGGGAAAAAGAATGGCGTTTCCTTTGAAGGCACCTTGACAGACCTAGACCTAGGGGGACCTTTCTCTTCCACATAGGAGTTGGCCCTTGAGGGCCCTAGAGGTCACCATCATGACCCTAGACGTCATCTAGAGATAGGGTTTTCATTTTGGAGGCATTTATGAGCCTGGCGGCACATGTGGGCATCAATTGGGGCCTTTGGAGGCCAAGCAACCTACATTTTAGGCTCAACGTTCCACCTTTAGCCCTCAACTTCACCCTATAAGGGAATGGAGTCACCCTTGGAGGTGTATTTAAATGCTAATTAATTTTTATTATGTCTCATAATTGAATTTTATTGTAAATTGGACATGTCAACCTTATTTTGACCTGAAAATTTATTAAAGGTCAATTTTTTGTATAAATAAACATAAAGTGCTCTCATTTTTACATCACAAATCACCTCTCACAAGAGGAAGGAATGAAATTTTCATCCTAAATGGGTTATTGGCTGAAATTACCAAGGCACACTTTCTTAGAGGCTATTTTGGATGCATTTTGGATCATTTATTGCTGAAATTTTGGCCAATATAGGGTTTTTATGCTTGATTATTCTTTGTGAAGTAAGTAAATCTGCAATTTTTATTTCATGAAAAATTTCTATGGTATTTTTACTTGTTCATATGTATTATTATGAAATTGCTTTCTTGAAACCCTAGGAGTAAGAAACATAAGGTGCTTCTTTCTTGCTCTTTATTTTGCTAGTTTTGCTTCAGAAGATCTTGTCTAGAAAAACTTCTAGAGCCCTAAAGTGCTAGCACTTTAGAAGCTTTGTCTAGTTCTTATTGCATTCAATATTTTTCAAGAGTCTAAGGATAGGAGAAATCACTAGGGCCTAGAAATTCCTACACCATAGTTGAACCTTCTTTTTGAGGCTTGGTGCTTGAGAACTTGAGGTACTACTTCTCAAGCTTCCACCTTGTAATCTTTTAGACAAGTATAATCATTGTTGTTTCTCCAAGTTAATGTGCTGATATAATTGACTCCATAAACCCTAAAGGCACTAGTCTCTTGTTTCTCTTTTGTTGGAAGGTTGATCAAACACTTAAACACTATTCTCTTAAGCTATTACTAATTAAATCTAACACTAATTTAGCCTAGATCACTAACTTTCTTGTTGTTGTTATAAATGTTTTCTACAACCATCTAGCTGCAACAAATTTTCTGCATAATTGACTTTGAATGCTAGCTAAACACTTCAGAAGTTGTGTATGACATTTGATTATCATTCTTCTTAGTAAATGCTATCTTTTCAAGCAATTCTGAAGAGATTTTATTAGAGTTGTTACAATTTATAAATTTTTGTTGTAAACTTATTAACTGCTGCAATTTTATATCAGCTAGCACTTATTTTCATTGTTCATTTTCTATTGAGGTGTTATTATCATATTTGTACTTGGAATTATTTTATATGCATGCCATATTGTCTTGTTCTGGGAAGGTTCATCAAGCACTTCATTAACCTCATCTTTTAGACATGGACGTAGTGAATTTGGTAACCAGTGAGAGGGGGGAATATATCTTGACCATAACCCTAATTTTCTAGCTATTTGGGTTACTAGGGATGCCTCCCCTGGGGTAGACCATGCCTATCCCTAAAAAATAGGGATTTCCTATTAAGGTGATAGCGATAGGATATCATGTTTGTTACACCAATCTCCCTTACTTGCCTTGGGATTTGGCCAAATACATATTGCGCGATAAAAATTTTGGCATCGTTGTCAGGGAACATTCAGTCAATTTTCCTCAACGACACTTTTTCGGCAAGCCTTTCCCTCAAATCCTTCATCTTACGAAGCTTACTTGGCGACTCCACTAAAGGTGATTCCCTTACTCCCTTTGATAATCCTTAAAAGGATATCTGGTGACTCCAATGACCTTTCTCAAGGTGCCACCTTACTCCCAACTTTGTGATATTTCCAAGATATGGGATCATGGCACCCTGGGAACAAGTGTATCCGACTATTGATTTTGAAAGTTTTCAAGGATACCCACATTATTTTGATATAAAATGGTTAAACAACTCTCCAAGATTCAAAGGCCTCCCAATTACTCACATTGTATAATTCTTGAAGTATATATGTGAGATAGAATTTGAAGGGGAGGATGTTCTAGTAAAGTTGTTCATACTTTCCCTATCATCTTTTTTGCAAGATTGGATTAAGGGTTTTTGCGAAGATAAGGGTATATCATATTTCCTAGACCTCATCAATAGGTTTATTAAGTGTGTGAAACCAAAATGCCAGACATATGAAGATGCCCTTCAAAATCTCGCAATAGCCCTAGAGGACGAAGGATTCACCACTGAGATTTTGGAAGATCTCAAGGATGTATACCATACTCAATACCAAGAACCATCTGATATAGAAGGAGACATTTATGAGAAGGTTTTCCACCCCTTGAAGAGGAGCAATATTTTTCCCATGATTCAATAGAATGCAGTAAATACTTGACTAAAGAAGTGACTTATGAGGATGAAACACTAGTATCTGCTCCTTCGTCCGATGAAGCTCTCCAAGATCCTATCTCTCCTGCACAAGACAAAGAGAATGAGGTGAATAATTTTCCTTTTCCATTTTTTTATGACACTTTCTTCTATCATTCAGAAGGTGAAGAAGTAAAGGTACCCTTGGAAGAGCTAGGTCGTTCATTTTCGTATGAAGGTGAAAAGATGATTAAAGAGACAAGTCTTGGGGATGATGTATTGGATGCCCTTCCATTTGATCAAGTCATCCAAGCCTTTGACATTCCTACATAGCAAGAAGTGAACACAAAAAGTTATTTCCCTTTCCAAGGTTTTGATGATTGATCTAAAAATGGAATGAATATGTTTCCAATATATCTTAAAAATGAAGAAGACTTATCTCTTAAAATTGCAAGTGTAAAATGGCATGTGTTTGGGTAATAAGATCAGTTTACTAACACGTAAATTTAGTGAGTTTTACTTAAATAGGAGCAGCATATCAGATTGATAAAAACCATCAACAATGAACACATAACACAACAAATGATAAAGGATTTCACCCCTCTCTTGGGCTACATCTCCTGGTCCAACTTCCTTGGGATCATTTTTATTATGCTTAAAAATTTCTCTTACAGTGCTCATAATACAAAATAGATGGCTTCAATGGATTCAGAACGTTAAAAACCCTTAGCTTGGCTTTTTCGGCACCTGATTTGGCCAAAAAATGAAGAAGTTACGCCTCCTGGAAGTTTCCCCTTCAAGCTTGTTGTACCTGCTCGCCAAAACGCACCTGTGAATGACCAACCCAACTTCTGTGTGTTTTCTACTCCAAAAACCAACACCCGCAACGTTTCCCGCAAACTGGGAAAAATTGTAGGACTGTTTGCGCCAACCCCCAAACCTCGTCAGAGAACCCGATCGTATGGCCCCATGTGGCCAATGACCTAACAACTTGTGTGCCCATTGGCTAGCTCCCTGCATGAAGGTAAAGGTCATATAGTTTAACACGGCTGATCCGGGGCTAAGGATGAAAACTATGTGCGCGCCAAGTCATATGGAAAGGGTCATATGCAATGTCGTAAACCAAGGGTTGAATGCCAAAATGAGGCTTAAACCTAGAGTGGTCCACACCAAAGGTTATAACAGTGTGGTTACATGTAATGAGCATATGGAAACACATCGAGGGCTAGGGATAGGCCCCAACCCTTTACTCCACAGACTGAACACCAAATTCAATTCAAACAATTGATTTACACTATATTTAATAAGTAATACCATGGGCGGGATGGTAGCCTGACCTTGCCAAGTCATTTCCCCATGCCCATAGGTCATAGGTTCGACTCCCGTGGAGTCACAAACTTTTACCATTCCAAACCAATGGAGGGGTACCATGTGGGAACCCACATCAGGGCCACATGGCACCACGCCATTCACCAAGATGAAGACACGTGTCAAAACCCCATTCTCCCATGTCTGCCAACACATCACCGCCACATCACTTGTATGACCATACGAACTGTATGGTCAGTTTCCACGTCAACACTGTACAGACTGTATAGTCAACAAAAGTTTGCATGTTTGGAAAAACAAACAGAACATGATATCTTTCTCATACGATGTCCGTTTGAGCCCGTTCAAGTTGTGTTGGGTTCGTAATGATAAGGCCTATGCACACACCCAATTTGAAGAGATTCTGAGCACTTTGAGTTTTGAGCAAATTTTGATCCCCTGGATCACACCTCCCCATTGGGAAGCTTTTGGACCTCCAAAAGACTACTTTCATTCTATTTGAAGATGAGGGTATAGTTCCCCCACCTTTCCAACCTCAATCCATCTAGCCTTGCTTGGATTGGTTCCTTTGAGACCAATACGAAGGTAATCTACATCCCCTCGCTTTTAAGACCTTGTCTTCTTGTCAAGGATTGTATCTTCGTGCAATTTTGAAAGAAAATATGGCGAGAGATATTCAATTGATGGAATCTGAACATGATCTCCTTGATAATCAATCAAAGGAGGCTCATGCAATCTCAAGTTGTCAAGATTAACAACAATAGACATATGCATATACATAGGCAAATCCAAACGGAAGGAATTGTTACCAATCTTTTCAAGTATCTTGAAAGGACCATATCTAAGTGGTTTCAGTTTTTTACCTTCTCCTTCAAGACTCTCTTTGATAATGTAAATACAAACTTCATCTCCAACTTGGAACTTGTGATCAACACGATGCTTTTCATGTCTTGCTTTGTACTTGGCTTGGCTCTTTTCCAACTGTTCTTGAACGGTTTGATGCACAAACTGAACTTGTTCAATGAACTTCTTGGCCTTGTCAACATCACTATGACCATCAATAGCCACATCTTTCCCAAAAAGAAAATCTAAAGGAGACTTTGGTAAATAATCGAAACAAGCTTCAAATGGAGAAGTTTGAGTTGAGGAATGCTTTGTTCGGTTGTAGGCATGTTGAATGTAGTGTAAATGCTCATCCCAAAGTTTAGGATGCTTGCTACAATATCCGCGAAGAAGATGTACTACCGTTCTATTCACCATCTCTATCTGACAATCTGTTTGTAAATGAAAAGAGGTGCTTTTTTTCAGCTTGGTATCCATGAGTGCCCATAAAATTGACAAAAAACTCCCATCAAATCGAGAATCCGAATCATAAATAATGGACTTGGGCAACCCAAAATGAATCCAAACATTTTGAAAGAACATATGTGTTGTTTTTTCAGCTGTAACATGTTTCTTACAAGGCATCAAAATACACATTTTTCTGAAATGATCAACCACAACAAAAAGATAATCATGACCCTTTCTTGACATAGGTAGACCTCCTACAAAATCCATAGAGATGCTTTCCCAAGGACAAGTAGGTACCTGAAGAGGAGTATACAAACCCAATTTTCTGTTGCTAGGATTTCTTGTAGCACATAACGAACATCCTCTTACATATCTTGAAACACTCTCATTCATCTTAGGCCAATAGCAATACCTTTGCAAGTTTGCCACTTTTTTTCCTACACCAAAGTGACCAACAATAAGAGAAGAAAGTGCTTCTTTTATGATGTTGACTCTCTCACCCTATGGAATACAAAGCTTGCCAAGGTGATACAATAACTTATCATGTACATGATAGTCCAGCTCCTTAACTTGGTTAGAATGACATAAAGTTGCATAAACTTCTTTAAAATCAGAATCTAAAACATATTACTCAACATAGCTCTCACACATGATAGAATTATTCTTAAGAATAACTGAAACACTAGTAATAGGCCTAGAAATCATATCAACAACTTTATTAAAAATGCCCTTCTTATACCTGATAACCAAGTGAAATTGTTGAAGAAATCCCATCCATCTGAAGTGCCTTTCTTGTTGTAGCTTGGTTTATGATTGCAAGTATTGCAATGGTTGATGATTTGTGTGAATGATAGTTTTTTTTCCCAAAAAGTAGTGTTTCCACTTACTCACACTTTGTACCAATGCATACAATTCCTTATCATGGGTAGGATAGTTAATCATTGTTCCATTAAAAATTTCTGAATGAAAACAAATGGGCTTACCATGCTGTAACAAGACTGATCCCATTGCATAATTGTGTGCATTTGTTTGGATCTCAAATGGCTGTCTCAAATCAGGAAGTGCAAGAACAGGGGTTGAACTAATCTTTCCTTCAATTCATCAAATGCCTTTTGTTGCTTCCCTCCCCATTGAAAAGTTTTTTTGGTACTTGTCAAAGCATGTAATGGAGCTGCAATGTAAGAGAAGTTAGCAATAAACTTCCTCCAATACTGGGTTGCTCCCAAAAATCTTCTCACCTCTGTTACATTGTTGGGCTTGGGCCAATCCACAATGACCTTGACCTTGGAAGGGTCTATCTTCAATTCTCCTCATCCCACAATATGTCCCAAGTAAACAAGTGAGGTTTGCCAAATTCACACTTAGACATCTTCAAGAACAACTTCTCTTTTTGTAAGACATCTAGTACTTGTTTCACATGATTGACATGCTCTTCACATGACTTTCTAAAAATCAAGATATCATCCAAGTAAACTATCACACAATCATCAAGAAAAGGTCTCAACACATCATTCATAACTCTCATGAATGTAGCAGGAGCATTGAAAAGACCAAATGGCATTACCATCCATTCATACAAACCTTGCTTGGTATTGAAAGTTGTTTTCCATGTGTCTCCCTCAACAATCCTAATTTGATGATATCCACTTCTCAAATCCAACTTAGTAAAATACTTGGCATCCTTTAAATGATCAAGAAAATCATTAATACGAGGAAGAGGATAACGATTATTTACTGTAATCTTGTTCAAGGCTTTGAAATCAATGCACATGTGCCATGTACCATCTTTCTTTGGTACTAAGAAAATCGGTGACCCACATGGCGAAGTGCTTAGACGAATAATCCCTTTGTCAAGCAACTCTTGGATTTTTTTTTTAATTTCTGCATTTTCCATCACTGACATCTTGTACATACCGATGTTTGGAAGAGGACAATCTTGTTGCAAATAAATCTCATGTTGGACTCCTCTTTTGGGAGGCAATCCTTTTGGTTCCTGAAACATCTCACCATGAGCATTAACAACCTCATATAAATCAGATTTCAGTTTTGAGTCACATCCTTGGAAGGCTTCCTTTTCAACATTCTCTTTTGGTTTTATCATCAAGAGAACAAAATTTTTACTAGAATTCACTAATCTCTTCATTTGTCCAGAATTTACAAGTGACATGTTCATCTTCTTTTTATGTGGTCTAACAATGTACTCAACTACATTTTTAAACAAATGATATTTGTTCTCATGTCTATGAAAGATAGCTCTCCTATCATACAAATATGGACTTCCCAAAACAATACCACATATATCCAATGGAATGACATCAAGCTCTACCTCATCTATAAAGTTTGCAGTAATGGAAAATCTGAGTTTACACCTTCTTGTTACAGGCAACTTTGAATTGTCACATATCCATACTAAAGGGTATGGTTTTGGATGAGGTGTTGTCTCCAAGTTTAATTTCTTTACTGTATCTTCAGATATGAGATTTTCTTGTGAATCATTATCAAAAAGTGTGTCTTTTTGGTATGTTTTGAAATCACCCTTATGTGGAAAATCTCTATTCTTTATTTTTCATGTTGAGTTTCATTGATTGTAGAATTTGAATAACTAGTGCTAGCAATGGATTCCTTACCTTTATATCCCATGGCTGTAATCTTTGTCGCATCACCGAAATCTGAAACCAAATCATGTTGGGTAGTTGCAACAGTCTTTGGCTTCCCTTTGTTGTTGAACTTTTTGGGTCTCTTTTCAGGATGAAGTTTCTAACAATGGTCTTCATCATGGCCATCCTTAGAACAATGCTTGCATGTCAGTTTTTCTCCATCTTTCCTTATTGAAGAATTCTTCTTTCCTTTTCCCTTGAACTTTCCCTTTCCTTTATCTCCATTAAAGAAAGGTTTCTTGCTGCCCTCTTGAGGAACATTCTTTCCTCTTGGTTGTAAATGAGTAGCCTGCACACATACTTCACCTAGATTTGTAGGGTTAAACATAAGTATGGTATGTCTCAAATAACTATGCAATCCTCCAATGTATTTGAGAGAAGTATCTTGTGAAGAAAAATCTACACCCAAAACCAAAGATCTTTTTCTAAAATCTTGAGTGAAGCTTTGTACATTTTTCCCCTTAGCTTGTCTAAAATTTTTCCAATCCATTATAGCTTTTTGCATGTATGCTAATGGATAAAATTGCCTTTTAATTGCAACAATAAAATCATTCCAAGAGGATAAAACTTTACCATGTTTCTTCATGTCCTCTTGAGTTTTGGCTTCCCACCAAATTAGTGTTGCACTTTCCAATCTAAGAGAGGCAAGCTGAACTTTGGTTTCATCATCTTGGATCTTTTGTATCCTACAATACACCTCTATTTGACGAACCCAATTATCCAACCTTTCTGCATTCACCTCTCCATTATACATAGTCAATTCAAATTTAATATCAAGCTTAAGTAAAGGAGTATGTGTTATAGTTTACCGTGCTCCTTTAGATAAATAAGATTTGGTTCTAAAATAGTAGAGGAAGAAGAATATGGAGGTGAAGGAGGTGGAGTGCCACCATTCCCTCCATTCCCTTTTGGAGTGTTTTCCTCGTGGTCTCCATCATCTTTTGGAGGATTAGAACTTTCACCCTGCAATCTTGCATTCCTTTCATCAAATAACACTTTCACCATTTCAACCATATCAAAGAAAGCTTTCTTGAAAGTTTCCTCTTATGAAGAAAGGTTCTCTCGACTCCCCATATGAGCCATGCTTAGTGAATGTCTCCTTGAACCCTGAGGTGAATGCGCAAATCTCCTTCTTGAGATATGAGAACTTGGATCCACAAGTTGTCCTTCTCCTATTGTGAGCTTCAACCTTGTAAGCATCAAAAAACCAAAAACAACTTGCAAACAATCAAGCCTTCAAAAACCAAAGCTTTGATACCAACTGATCTGAAAATGGAATGAATATGTTTCCAATAGATCTTAAAAATGAAGAAGAATTATCTCTTAAAATTGCAAGTGTAAAATGACATGTGTTTGGGTAATAAGATTAGTTTACTAACACATAAAATTGGTGAGTTTTACTTAAACATGAGCAACATATCAGACTGATAAAAACCATCAACAATGAAAACATAACACAACAACTGATAAAGGAGTTCACCCCTCTCTTGGGATACATCTCCTGGTCCAACTTCCCTTGGATCATTTTCATTATGCTTAAAAAATTCTCTTACGGTGCTCAGAATACAAAATAGATGGCTTCAATGGCTTCAGAACATCCAAAAACCCCTAGCTGGGATTTTTCGGCACCTGATTTGGCCAAAAAGTGAAGAAGTTGCACCTGCTGGAAGTTTTATCCTTCAAGCTTGTTGTACCTGCTCGCCAAAACACACCTGTGAATGACCAACCCGACCTTTGTGTGTTTTCCACTCCAAAACCCAGCACCTGCAACGTTTCCCGCAAATTGGGCGAACTTGTAGGACCGTTTTCACGGGCCCCCAAACCTCGACGGAGAACTCGGTCGTATGGCCCCATGTGACCAACAACCTAACAAATTGCACGGTCGTTGGCTAGCTTCCTCCGCGAAGGTAAAGGTCATATGGTTTAACACAGGTGATCAGGGGCTAAGGCTGAAAACTCTGCACGCACCAAGTCATATGGAAAGGGTCATATGCATTGCCGTAAACTGAGGGATGAATGCCAAAACGGGGCTTAAACCTAGAGTAGTCCATGCCAAAGGTTATAATAGTGTGGTTACATGTAATGGGCATATGGAAACACGTTGGGGGCTGGGGCTAGGCTCGAGCCCTTTACTCCACTGAGTGAACACCAAATTCAATTCAAATAATTGATTTACACTATAGTTAATAAGTAATATTGTGGGCAGGTTGGTAGCCCGGCGTTGCCAAGTCATTTCCCCATGCCTGGAGATCGTGGGTTTGACTCCCGTGGAGTCACAAATTTTACCATTCCATACCAATGGAGGGGTGCCACGTGGTAGCCCACCACTGGGCCACATGGCACCATGCCATTCACCAAGATGAATACACGTGCGAAAACACCAGTCACCCACATCTGCCAACAAATCACTGCCACGTCACCTGTACGGTCGTATGAACTACATGGTCAGTTTCGACGTCAACATTGTATAGACTGTATGGACTGTACAGTCAGCAAAATTTTGCATGTTTGGCAAAACGAACATAACGTAATATATTTTTCATACGATGTCCATTTGATCATGTTCAAGCTGCATTGGGTTCGTAACGATGAGGCCTACACACACATCCGATTTGAAGCAATTCCGAGAACTTTTATTTTTGAGCAAATTTTGATCCCTTGGATCAATAATGCTTTATTTTATGATTTGGAAAGTTAATAAGTATTAGAGGAGCCCTTTGATGCACTAAATCCTTCATGTTATGATAAATATAGTGACATGTTTGATAATATTGATGAGTTCATACATGTTGGAAGATGTAAGTGGGATGTGATTGGTTTTGATGAGGATCCCATTTATGATATGGAAGGATATCTTTGAATGTTAGAGTGCCACCATTCCACCCATTCCATCCATTCTCTTGATGATTTTCGTTCATACCTTGAGGATTTTGATGAGTATCCCTTTGAGAACTTGGATTTATTCTATGAAGAAGATTATCAACCACCGTTGTGCTCAAATTTTGATAAAGGTGAGGATGTTTCTTGCCTGAAGTAGGATACTTGTGAAAAGGTTTTCCATCTCCCTCTGATTGATTTACCTCGTTATGTCAATAAGGATGCAGTTGGGGAACGTGTCTCTTGTTTCAAGTATTCTGTTGAAATTACTGATACAACTGAGAGGGGGGGTGAATCAATTGTCTTTGAGCTTAAACAATTTTTAGTCTATTAATAAATTCTGAATCTTTCTTCAAGTGATCATCAACATTATATATCATATGGACAGTAAAAGTAAAAATCATCAGTCACACACAAGGTATACACAGAGACAAATTTTCATGAGGAAACCCATAAAGGGAGAAAACCTCTTCTTCTTCGAAATGATAGGCAGTATTTTAAGTTCTGTACATCATCTTTAATTGAGCACCAACTCAATGTGAGGCTACTAGCTCTGTTTTACAAGCTGCAACTTGTTTGAGAGCACAAACTCTCTGGTTTCTCTAGCACCCACTAGAAGGAAGCACCAACTCCCTGAATATTCCAACACCAACTGGATGGAAACACCAACTTCCTGAATGTTCCAACACCAAGTGGATGGAAGCACCAACTTCCAGTTACACAGGCTCCAACCTATATAACAGAGAACACTTGTTCTCCCTTGCACCACCCTGTCACCCTGGTTTCTTTGGATGCAACCAGATGGAAGCTACAACTTCCTGTGTTCAAGCTCCCACTTGAACCTCTGAGGACAACATTCCTCCCAAGCACCTCCCAACCTCCCTAGAATATGAATAGCTAAATAAACCGTCAACTTTACAGATAAATCAGTACTTACCAATCTTTCTTTGTTCTATAAATTTGGTCTTCTACACATTGTTCTGCTGCTCTTCTCTTCCTCTGTCTGTTCAGTAGGTATGCTTTGCATCAACTTGTTCTCTCATTCTGCTCATCTTCAACTTGTTCTGTCATTCTTCTCTACTTTTTCTCTTTCTATCGTTCTGCTCTGCTTCTTCTTTGCGTTTCATCTCACTCTGCACATTTTCAAAGTCTCATGCTACGCATCCTCTCATTTTCCCTTTCTTACTGTTTCGTTCATTTTTCATCCGGAACCGCCAACCTTTCACATTCTGTCTCATTTTCTTTTATACACACTTCCCCGATTGTTCCACTTCACATTTCCTTAGGCAAAACTAGGACAACTGTCCTAGCAACTGAAACGCTAACTAATTCTCAATCATGAGTCCATTTCTTTTAACAAATTCGTAACTGAGGAGTTAACTGTGAGAGGGGACAGTAACCCTCCGATCACATTCAAGTTTATTCGCGTTGTTGGATGAACTTTATTAATCTTCCCTTTAAATCGGATTTCAGCATTCCTTATGATCAATGTTCTTTTCACTTACAAATCCCGATCCAAAAAATTTCGTAAAGCAGTCAGATCAACGATCCAGATCATATTTAGATCTGACGGTTCAGATTAAGTCGGGATTTCACTCATCGCGATTTCGGCACTCTAGATGTTCGGTGTTTTTGTCACTTCAAATTCCCGATCCTCAACACTACGTAAAGAAGTCGGATCAATGGTCCAGATCACATATCTATTCTATGGCTGCGATTAAATCGTGATTTCACATATCATGAAATCAGGATTCTTGATGTTAAAAAACTTTGACATCTCCAACTCTCGATCCTCGAAACTCCGACAAGGTGTCCATCTGCTGACGTCACATGTGGATTGACACGTGTTGAATACTGCCACATGTCACTCTGATTCGTGACTTACATGTGCCTGAAATGTTGAATCAGTCTGAGACTTGTCATTACCTGGTTGTGACACGTGTTCCTAGCTGACGTGGTCTGCTGATGTGAGTCGGGTCGATGGTTCAGATGTGATCTTGATTTGACGGCTCAGATTACGTCGGGTTTTTGCATATCGAGAAATCAGGATTCCTGTTGCATTATTTCTTTGACATTTCCAACACGCGATCCTCGAAACTCCGATCAACGGTTCATATGTGATCTTAATTTGACAGCTTAGATTACGCTGGGATTTTTCATATTGAGAAATCAGGATTCTTGTTGCATTGTTTCTTTTACATTTCCAACACGCAATCCTCGAAACTCCAATCAATGGTTCAGATGTGATCTTGATTTGACGGCTCAGATTACACCGGGATTTTTCATATCGAGAAATCAGGATTTCTGTTGCATTGTTTCTTTGACATTTCCAACACGTGATCCTCGAAACTTTGATCAACGGTTCAGATGTGATCTTGATTTGACAGCTCAGATTACGTCGAGTTTTTGTGAGCCCTCTACTCCTTGCACTTTTAAAAATCGTGCAGGTTTTCCTCAATCCAACGGTGGTCGGACCCTGCGCTTGGATCTAACACCTTAGATCTATCCTCCTCTTCAGTGCACTCTTCTTGTCTTTATTTAGATCTGATGGCCCTCATGCTGTCAGGAATTTTGGAGGGGATCCAACGATAAAAAATGCTTCTCGGGCCTCCGATCATTTTGTCAATGTTGCGTTGCCTTCGATCATTCGATCTTCCTGGACTTATCTTTTGTTTGCCTGTCGATCACAAACTGCCTGTACTCATGCCATCTTCACCATTGTACTTTCCATCAATGACAAGCATTCGATGTCTGTTAAATATTTGCCAACAATCTCCCCCTTTGGCATTGATGGCAATACAAGCACCCGCATGCATTCAGATCTCCTCTCCCGAACTCTTTTCTCCCCCTTTGACATCAATGTCAAAGAAGTAATATTCTTTCCCTGATCTATTGCAAAACATACTCCCCCTGTCGACTATAAGCATCTTGGAAATACACCAGATATTCAATAAGTACTCCCCCTGATCAGGTGAACAGATTAGACACAGGAGATGACCCCCAACTTTTGACAAAGGTATCCAAAAGGGGTCGTTGCTAATGGTTTAGTAAAGATATCAACAATCTATTCTGTAGAAGATATATAATTCAGTTGAAAAATTTTGTTTGTAACTTGTTCTCTGAGAAAATGGTACTTGATTGGAATATGCTTAGTCTTTGAATGAAGAACGGGATTCTTGGAGACACTAATGGCACTGGTGTTGTCACAATGAATTGGAATAGGATTAGTGTAGGTTATCTTCATATCTCCAAGAGTTTGTATCATCCATAAGATTTGTGTGCAGCAAGTAGCAGCAACAATGTATTCTGCCTCTATAGTGGATAGTGAAATAGATCCTTGCTTCTTACTAAGCCATGCAACTAATGAGTCACCCAGGAAAAATGCTCCTCCACTGGTGCTTTTTCTCTCATCAACACAGTTTGCCCAGTCTGCATCTGAATAAGCAGTTAACTGAAAATTATGATTTCTAGGATACCACAGAC
>ML814831.1:65910-80244 GCA_009831015.1 Picea engelmannii | reverse complement strand
CCCCTACAGTCTATCTCTGTATAAGAAATAGTAAGTTCTCACATTTTCAGAGGACACATTGGAGTGTTTAACTCACTTTTTAAATTATGGAAAATGGATACCTTGCACCCTTAAACAAGTACATTCCATTTTCAGATCACATACAAAGAATAATTCAACACATCCCCAAGTTTGTCACAGAGGATTAGAATGTCAGCCTTAGCAAACCAATCACAAAGGAAGAAATTGACCAAGTGGTCCAGGAGATGCCCAACGGAAAGGCCCTAGGCTTGGATGGATTCATGGTGGAATTCTTCAAAGCCTGTCTAGAAGTGGTTAAGCATGACATTTATGGGGTGGTTGAGGACTGCAAGAGATCGAATTCCATCCTAAAATCTTTAAATGCCACAATGATCACTCTAATCCCGAAAGAAAATGAATATAGGACCCCAGATCGCTACAAGCCTATAGCTTTATGTAATGTAGTATACAAGATAATCTCCAAAGTCATAGCCAATAGATTGAAGCCACTCCTCCCCAAACTGATTTCACATGAGCAGGCAGATTTTGTGGAAGGAAGACAAATCTTGGACAATATCATCCACGCCCATGAGATTATTCACACGCTGAAAAGACAAAGGAGAGGGTGAGTGATAATCCAACTTGATTTGGCGAAGGCTTACGACAAAGCAAGTTGGCACTATATGGATAAGACGTTTGAAGCTTTTGGGTTTGATCAACACTAGATCAACTGGATAGTCACACTAGCCTCAACGACAAGGTACTCACTACTAATCAATGGAGCCCTAGCCAAACCTTTCTGTCCATCCAGAGGCATAAGACAAGGGGACCCACTACCCCCCTTCATGTTCATCCTAATGATGGAAGGGCTAAGTAGAAGCATAAAAAACGCAACTGCAGCTGGTGAAATAAAAGGCATCAAACCTTTTGAAAATCGTCCAACCTCCACACATCAACAATTTGTTGACGATACCCTACTCCATGGCACACCCACGATAAATGAAGCAAAGGATTTTAAAAGAATCTTAGGAGACTTTGAGGAAGCCTCAGGGGCGGAAATCAACCACTCAAAATCTATGATATATTTCTTCAACACTAATCCAGCTATCCAACAAAACTTGGCCAACATTATGGGGTTTGAACGTAAAATGCTCCTAACGAAATACTTGGGAATCACCCTGACGGACAGAGCTTGCAAAAATGCTACGTGGGAAGGAGTTATTAGCAAACTGCAAGAAAGGGTAAAAAACTAGACTTACAGAGCCCTAAACCTGGTCAGAAGGATTATCCTCACCAAAATGGTTCTACAAGCAATTCCGATGTATATGATGTCAATGTTCCCAGCCCCCAAAGCAATCCTACAAAAGATAAGAGGCATCCAACGAGACTTCTTATGGAGAGGTACAAAGAATAAAAATAAATGGGCATCGGTGGCATGGGATAAGGTATGAAAACAAAAAAGCAAAGGCGGCCTGGGGTTACAAGACCTATAGGTAACCAACGAAGAATATGGGGAAAGATCTGGTGGAGATGGGTAAAAGACAAGTCGGTGCTGTGGGAAAACCTCTGGAAGGCCAAGAATGCCCCGAACACCAATGACCAGGAGCGAATTCGGTTCACGGGTACAAGGGAGGGATCAACCATCTGGAATCTCGCCTTGCGAAATAAGAACTGGATCCATAAACATAGCTTTTGGGAAGTAAAAAACGGTATAACAACAAGGTTCTGGGAGGATGCTTGGCAACATGAACCTAGAATAGAAAATTCGGACAGGGAGGAGCTACAACAGGAAATGACTAGGCAAGGCAAAACATAAATCCATCATTACTGGAAGAAAAGGGATGGCAACGCCACATGGAGGATTTGGGACAAACTTAATCCACAAAATAGAGCCTGAATCGAAACAATAACGAAAGAGGTGTAGAAGGAATTGGGGAAAAGGAAAATTGGGGTGTCGGAAGAAGAGGACCAATTGAGGTGGGGTAGGAAAAACAGGAGTGAATTCAACTTAAAGGAAGCACGGTATTACATCATGGGCCAGGACCAAGAAAATCCAGAGCAACAGTGGGAAAATATTTGGAAAAGCCCCCAATGGCCGAAAATCAAAATGTTCAAATGGTTAGTTCTACATAACCAAATTCTAACTTGGGAGAACATAAAGAAAAAGGGTTTCATAGGTCCCTCTTGCTACCATCTATGTCAAGTCAAGGAGGAAACAACTAATCACCTCCTTGACGAATGAAGTTACACAACCGAGATTTGGGATTGGGCAACAAGCATCTTCCGCCAATCTAATAGGATTCGGGGGAACATCAACGAAACCATCAACAATTGGAATGAGGGTTACAATGAAAATGAAATGGTGAACCTTTGCTGGAATCTAATGCAGGGGATGATCATCTGGGCAATCTGGAAAGAATAGAATCGACACATCTTCAAGAATGAAAGCACACCGACATAAAGGATAAAGGAGTCAATAGTCTCTCAAATAAGAGAAACAGTGCAGAGCCGTAACTGTAAATTCTAACCTTGTACAATATCTACTGCAAACTGATATTCAGAAAAGAATAGAAAAGATACAATGGAAAATACAAACATTACACAGAGATTTTTCACCTGGAAACCCAAACCGGGAAAACCAACATATATTATATTCATACATTGTGTTACATTGTTTACAATACAATATACATATAGGAGCCAGCGACATCCAAAACCCTAACCCAATGACCTGGATTAGTCCAAAACCCTAATTCCTTAACCGAAAGTAGAAAACCATCGGCAAAAAACCATGTGCCGAAAAACCACCTAATATCATGTGGTCCCGGAAATATGTCGTCCCGAAAAAAAAAAAATTCGGGGGCGTTGCCCCCGAACCCCCACGCGGGGGGCTCCGCCCCCCCTACGCACCTGACACAGGTGCTCAGACACTACTACTCGTGCAAAGAATATAACACATACCCAACAGTAACTGCAATACAGAGAAAGCGCAACTCACAGACCAAGACTCCATAATCCTGGATATTTTCCATCTAAAAGAATGGTGCAACCTGAAACTCTAGATAGGAGCTTGCAATTGGACTCTCCCTCCGTCAGGGTTCCTCAAGTTAAATTTTGGCAGAGCGACAAAAGGAAACCCAAGAGTGCCTGGGGCAGGTGGAGTGATCAGAGATAGTGGTGGAAACATCATCCGATTGTATGCTGGGAGCATGGAAAACTCAACCAACAACGCGACAAAATTTGGAGACCTACAAATTAGCCTTGAAACACTAAGTTGCGAAAGGATGACAAACACCATCGTGGAAGGTGACTCCACCCTGGTTATCAACACGACAAAAAGACTCCAAAATGGCACCAGAGTGGGCAAGGTTCAGCGCCAATGGCACCTTGCACACTCCCTACAGAAAATCCATGAGCATCTGAGGACTCTGAATACAGTGGAGTTGTGTTGGGTGCCCAGGTGAGCGAATGCTCTAGCAGATAGGCTCGCCAACGAGGGGGTCAATAAGGAAGGCCCAGAACTAGACGATACATTGATCAGAATTTCGAGCGGGAAACTCATAACATATTGCAACCACCTTATGACTAAAGATCGTGAAGGCAATTTTAGCATGGAAGTTCACATCGAGGAGGACATCGCAAGGCCTCTTGGAAGGTACGCAGGCCCCAGGCAGAATAGGATTGCCTAACACTTCGCCACCAATAAGCATAAGATCATAATAAGAAACAACCAAATGACTCGAAGCAAGGCCTTTACGCCAGCCAGAGGTGCGGGGAAAGCACGAGGGAAAGGCTAGGCAACAAGTCGCATGCAATGAATGAAGTAAGGTAGGAGGGGTTGATGATAACTAGAATCGATCCACCAGGCCAAGTACAGGTACAGAAAGCAGCACCGACTGATCAAAAGTGAGCAATGGTAGTGATCACACATGGACAAAGGACGACCCATCATGATCATACGAGCCTTAACAGGAAAATGGACAACAACGCTTATCACCGCGAGCAAACCAAGATTGAAAGGACAAGCTTGCAGAGGGGAAAGGTCAATAAGAAGAGGGACAACGGAAATAGTCACAATCAGAAGGAGGGAAACAATAGGGATTATTACAGAGACAAGTGCAGAGAAAGTGAGAATACCTGTAAAGTGAGGAACATGTCGAGTAACTAGAACAAGAGTTACGGCAGGCAAAGCGGGATGGCGCGACTAAAGAAAACGCGCAGGAAAAGGAACCCCCTGGGGAAGGAAGTCCCGAACAGTTCATGACGGCTAACAAGAATGGAATAGGCAGCAAAAGATGCGGAGGGAACCTTCCGAACTTTGGTTGCGCCAAAGGGGAAGGCAACCATCACCTGGTGGGAAAATGAATTAAAGAACAAGTGCAAAGGTAAAGCACGAGATGCATTGATATAGGAAGCAAACTGGGTAACTGATCTGGGGGCCACATAACCCAGGGTAACCCTCTACCATAAAACGATGGAGATGGCGTGGCTAGCTAAAATGATGATTGGGAAAGTGGTTTCAGAAAGAGAAGAAGCCAGGCAGGAGGACAACAAGGAAAACAAAACAATGTTGGATGAGATCCTGCGATGCATCAATAGTCTAGAAACTATAACCAAACTGTTAGTAGAGGCAGAGAAGGCCCAGAAATGAAAGCTGGAGCGGTTGGCAGCCCAGTTCCACCTATACCTATGCTATGTCCACCACATGGACATCACGCCTACTGAAGGACACGGTGCGCCAACTCAAATCAGGAAGACTGACACAACCGCTCCGAAGGAAGATAACAAGAGCCAGGCGGATGGCGAGGAGGAGCACCCCCAGGTGCATAAACACTTCATAGTTCCAGCTTAATGATTTGGTAGTCTATAGGCAGTAAATCCAGGCTTTGCCAGGTTAACTCAGATATCCTTCACGCTCTGGTTTAGGGGGGATATTTTAGTCTATGCTTTATGTATATGTTTTTTTGTTCTCAAACTGAACATGGAAGGCTTGGTCTGGTTTCCTTGGGTGGCACACCAGGACCATCCCCTGTTACTATCAACTTGTGCAACTAAGGACCCCTTGGTCTGGTTTCCTTCTAGGCAGACCTGGTTCCCCATATTTTGTATCATAATCTTTCAAGTAATATAGATTTCTACACTCACAAAAAAAAAAAACCATCATCATCATATATAATATTTTTTTTTCCCCAAGAAAAAAATATTTATATTCAATATTGATGGATATACATGTTGTCCCATATGTGGAGACTGTTTGAGAACAAAACTATGACTATAAGTCACTGCTTATATCTGCTATACTAACAAAAAACCAAAGATTATAGCCTGTTAGTCTCAAAATTTAGTCTATGCTTACTTACCAGTCCATGTGATGGAAAGAATTTAAAAGAGGAACTCCATGTAGTCAATTTCCTCCCCGCCCATAGATTCATAACACCTAAGAGCTTCCACTGGTAAGGACATAATTTATTTAGATAATGAGTTTGCTTTGACATTTAATTCTCTATAAATGTCGATGAATGAAAGCCAATCAAAAGATAGGACAATCGACTTTACTTCCTAAAGGAGAGATGCAAGACTCGCATTTGACACTTGAACTTTTTTGTTAGCCCAATCGATAACCAACATGGAGTCACCAACAACCTGCAATTTTTTAACCCTTTCTTTTTTGCCGCCTCCAACAGAGTCCAGAGAGCAATAAACTCAACCCTATTGTTTATGCCTCTCTTAGGCGCATATCTAATATGAATGAAATGATTTTATCATCATTTATAATGTTGACATTGAAATGTTTTATTTATGGCATTGATATATTTTTATTATTATTATCTTTTAAATGCTACTTGTCAACTCCATGTTTAGCATGAAAGGAATTATGCATCTCCCTCATATTGAGTTGTAGAAATGCTTCTAAGTGTACTTTTTTTATTGGGCCGATAGGTGCTTTCTACAACTCAATACAAGGGAGATGTGTTATTCCTTCAATGTTCATAGAGTTAACACCTAACATTTGAAAAATATTAATAAAAACATATGTCAATGCCATAAATAAAATATTTCAATATCAACATTATATATGATGATGATGGTTAACATCCTCATCATTATATATATATATATATATATATATATATATATATATAACAAAAAAAAATCATTGTGTGCCACAAATAAAATAGTTTGCACTAAATCATTAACTTTTATGATATAGTGCATTGATTTGGGTGGTAATACACTTCAAACTAAATAAGTTGCATTTATTTAAATAACTGTTTAGTAAATGTATCGATATGCTAGAGGTGGGAGTGAATTACAATACATATTGAGCCGATAGGTGCTTTCTACAGCTCAATAGGAGGGAGATATGTTATTCCTTTCGTGCTCATAGAGTTAACAAGTAACATTTGAAAAATATTAATAAAAACATATGCCATAAATAAAATATTTCAATATCAACATTATATATGATGATGATGGTTAACATCCTCATATATATATATAACAAAAAAAAATCATTGTTTGCCACAAATAAAATAGTTTGCACTAAAGCATTAACTTTTATGATATAGTGCATTGATATGGGTGGTAATTTATTTAAATAACTGTTTAGTAAATGTACCAATATGCTAGAGGAGGGAGTGAATTACAATACATATAGTGATATCAAACACATGAAATAAATTGCAAATATTAATAAAAGGAAAACAAAATGAATATGATTAGAATATGAATATAATAAACATATATATGCCAATATATATGTCACAAGTTCAAATCCAGAGGGGTGTACGGTATGTATACCTCCACAGACTTTAGCAATCAAATCGCTGCGCCTAGGAGGTCCCTTGTCCTAGAAACAAGGGGGTCTCATACACTAATTTGGTGTCTCGCAGTGACTTTAAAAATAGATTATTATTATTATTATTATTATTATTATTATTATTATAAACATATATTGCTAGAAATAGATATATGATGAGCACATATTACCAAAGGAAATTAAATAATGATATATAATATCAAACTCAGTTCTAATTTTCTAAGAAATTGCATGCAAATACAATTACTATAGCTCTATCTTAAGTCCTCACCTTCTAGAAGCAAAACTTTTCTCAATTCTTTTTTAATCTAAAAGAGGTTTTCAGTGCGAATCCAGAATTAAGATAAAACTATACTAGTTTATATATATGCTGCTCCTCTAACAAATTTGGTTGGGAGTTAAGTTCTTGTTTTTATTTATTTTTTATTTTTTAAAATTTTACAAAATGTATATATGATTTTGGTTAAGAATGTCACATAAATGGTAGATGAAATGATCAAAACTAAGGCACTTTATAGAAAAAAAAACGTGAAAAACAATATCTGTATTGGGTAATCTATGGAAACTATGAAAAAAATACTTAAATTATATATATGGAAGCAATATAATTTTGACATTTTTATTTGAAGTAAAGATTAAATCCCCAAATAAGTGGGCAAATAAGCTAAGTTAAATAAAGAAAAACCATGATAGATATCATTAGGCGTAACTGCTGGGTCCCTTGGGGGGCATAATGTTTGAGAATACTATAAGTTAAAATTGCAGAAGGATTTGAAGGTATTCTACTTTCTCGGTCATAATATCGCCAACTATCTCGTCCATAGTTTGCACTAATATGGCCATTGTTATGTAAAGGACCACCTAAAGCAAAACCTTTAGAAAGCTTCAATTATTTTTTGCCTCATATAGTTCATGGATCAATCCCAAGCACTCACACTTAGTGCACAAAAAGATGCATAATAACAAAAAAACAATCATACTAAACCAAATATTTTGAATGAATCCTAAAAAGATTTCAAAATAAACCTGGATTATTTTTATTCAAAGTTGTTAACAACTTCCCTCACATTATAGCTTGGATTTAAAAGCTGAGTTTAGCAATAACCAACAAATACTGAAACTAACCCATCAACAAACCATTATGAAACTAGTTTTTTATCCAAAACATGGCTACCCAACAACCAAACTGAGGCGAAAAACAAAATCTAAAGTGCACAACATTAAGATTGATGCCAAAACCATGTTTGAATCATAACCAAGGCAACCATCAATTGAACAAAAACAGAACCGAGGTGTCCTCAATTTACAAACCCATATTAACAATGGACTTTGTTTGTTTTTTCAAATTCATCTGTTTCATACACAAATTCATTAGAGCTTCTTTTCAAATTCATTTGCTTCATACACAAATTCATTAGAGTTTCAAATATTTGAAGGGAGATTCCAATGGCAGTTTTGCTAGAAAAATAACACTCCATGAGATAAAGGAAAATGGCTGGAAACCTTTCAACACAATGGCTTAATCCTAACAGATGTAGAAATTCCAAATAATCCATATATAAAGACTTGCATTCAGGTAATTGAACCCATAACAAATTTTAGAAAATAAATATAGATACAAAATATCGATTAGAAACCAAAACTTAATCATGGTGACAAAGTAGAACACACCATAATACCCAATAAAAGCAAATCATAGTAATATGCTAATGGATGCCACAAATTGAACTCTTCTTATTGAGCCATTGTCCTGCCATAGTGTGATAAAAAAAAATAGGGCCACCCTGACATAATTACAAAGGTAAATGCAACTAGAATGTAGAGGGTGGAACTTTATGCATATCTTGCCAAGATTGCCAGTTTAATGTCATCAATTCTAGACTTTAAAGACACAATAATTGAAAACTTAATTATATAAAGAAAAATAATTAAGGGTACACTATCAAATGAACTGTATGTGAGAGTTGTCCACACCATAATTATCAGGGGCATTGATCCATAATTGGCATTGAAGTTTCTCAACCAATCTGTGCACAAATTTATCCATTAGTTTAACATAAACCATAAAATTTATCAATAACATAGACTCTAAACTGCTAGTAAGAAGGAACTCTACATGTGCCATACTGCCGAGCCTTTATGCTTTTTAAGGCTGTGAGTAATAGACCAAAAGATTAAAAAAATCCCTAATAACATTTGTGAAATGCCATTGAAGTTTGAACTGCTTGACATGGGGTTTCTCATTTTCAGGTTTATGAAATCCACCTACCAAACCTTGAAAATACAGTTTTGATAATCTTATTTCAATATGAAATTCCAGTGAAATATTGAAAACTTGGTGCCCAAATATAGGAATGGTAAGTGCACATGCCTTGATAGTTTCCTTGAAGAATAACACAACAACCAACAGGCCAAAGAGCTCCCCATCTACTCTTGCAAATTTATTGATGGTCAAACATGGACTGAAATAGTTAAAAGAAAGAGAAGTAATGCTGTCCACACACAAGCCCTGCACACCAACCCTCCATCACCGAGGGCATGAAATAAAAAACTTTTGTTGATGACCTGAATTGGATCTATGGGATGCCAAAAAAACAGAGAACATACTATTTATACAGCTCTATAAGATATAAAAAATGGGAATACAAATACAAGATATAATCTCTGAAAAAACCCATAGAACAACACGTAAAAACACATTCTGAGCAAACAGTCAAACGCATGTAATGCTTTTCCATAACTTAATATCTAAATTTGAATGGAAAGAAAAAAAAAACTATGTACATGGTGGTTTTTTCATTAATGTAAATATTCATGCTTATTATCTTGCCCACATACAAGTAACAACCTCTGTACCAAATCATCTCTGCCTTTTCCAAATTTATACTTGTATGTATACATGAGGACAGTGGCATCTACACCTCCAAGAATCAATAGGGATTATCCACCAAAAATAGCGTGTAGAACTTCCTAAATAACAGTGGAGGCCAATGTTTGAATAACAATCAACTTCCCAACAACCCTGAACTCTGCTCTTGAACAACCACGCCCCAACAATCGACTGAGATTTCCTTCACTACCCACAAATCGTGGTGCATGAAACCTAAAACTTATAACATGAATGGATTCAAATTTTAATTTTAGGAGCTTTGACCCAAACCCATATGAGACTGGAAAAAATTTCTCAATAAGTTTGAAGCAGAAAATGAAACCTAAAACTTATAGCATGAATGGCTTCAAATTTTAATTTCAGGGGCTTTGACCCAAACCCATATGAGACTGGAAAAAATTCCTCAATAAGTTTGAAGCAGAGAATGAGTTCCAATTGAAAAAATAACCTAAAATTAAAGCATGTAAGTGAAAAACAGTGGCCAGTTCAACAACTCATAGTAACACCAGGACCAATCATGTTTATATTGGAGACTTCAAAGGCCAAGCTTAACATAGACTCAGTGAAAAACAGTGGCCAGTTCAACAACTCATAGTAACACCAGGACCAATCATGTTTATATTGGAGACTTCAAAGGCCAAGCTTAACATAGACTCACCTTAGAATCAAGATGCAACTTGAACAATGACATTCTAGAACGTTTGCAGAAGAAACGATCAATGAGAAGGATACCTCTGAGAAATCAAAGAAGAAACAAGAAGCACCTGGAGAATAGAGCCACCTACTCAGATGCAACATTAACATACCCAACCTTGCATTAAAACCACCAACTACACACCATCGTCAACATCATCCAGGTAGTTTGGCTCTTCAATATGATGCTATTTTTTTGGCAAATTTTTTACATGAAAACTGGGGAAACTAGTTGAATCAGGGGCCCTCTGCTAATCAACACTTAAAAAAAAAAAGAGACGGTTTTGGATAAACGTTCTACTTTTTGGGTTTTTTTGGCAGGAATTGGTCGGAATCCAACAATTATAGATTTAGCTTGCTGAAAAACCCTACACTAGGATTATACAAACTTAGCCACTCAAATCTGCAAATCCAACAATTCATCACTGAATTTTGGGCAAAATCAAACCGAAAAAGTGGCCAGAAAACCCCAAAAGTAGAACTTTTAGAGTACTGCAAAAAATACAGCTTTAGTAAGAAGAAATTAATATTTTTAATACCCAAAAAATACTAAATTTGAGAGCTTTGGTATGACTTAGTAAATATTTTTACCTATTGTACAGATTGAATACTCATTGAGGTAATTACTATAGTCGTCCTTTTGAGGGACTACTCACAAGGATTTGATCCAAGTTATTATTGGTGACTTAGGTTAAACCCTCTACGAAATGACTATTTTTTCTAGAGACATTTTGCTCGAAATATGGTGAGAAATTGTTAGATTTGTAGATTTGAGTGATTATTTCTGTATAATCTGAGCGTGCTAGGGGTTTTTCCATTTATGCATTCAGAGATGGATTTTGAATAACAAAAAATAGTGATTAGTGTAAATTTATATCTTCGTGATTCCGACCATAACAACATATAAGTCATAATATATCAAGATCTTTAGGTTATTGGAGTAGTTATAAGGGAGTTGTGTTTCTTACTATTATAATGGTTGATTAGTTGTGGGGTGAGTATAATTGCTTGTTCAAGGCTCCCTTCTTTGTTAATGTGTTGTGCCAGTGTGTATAAAACAACAATCAAATAAACCATACTATACCATACTTAATGTATTGGAATAACTTTTACAACTATAAAATCTTCTCTCCTCGTCCCCTCTCATTAATAGTAGATAAATTAACTTGATTATTTAACTATTGATTAAGTTGAAGTCCTCAACTTTTGAATATCAATGATTAAAGTAGTGTTTTTTTTGGACTCTCCTTCATAACCTCCTTAATTGGGCATTTACACCCCAATGCTAGTGTAGTCCAAGTATGCATTGGGGATTGCTTTCACTACATTAAGGGGTTATTTTTGGTGGTGGTAGGCATCACTTACCATTTTGCAAGGTCTACTTCTTGAACAATCCTCTCCCATTTCCAATGCGCTGCAACTCTTGTGTTCCTTCTATGAAGCCTTTGTCACTGCACCATGACTTGATATTTAGACACCATGGTTGTAAGTGGAGCTCAATAATTTCGAGGTTGGTCTACATACTATTCGTTGGTGCCACTTGAGCAATATTATTCCTAGACACCTACCTGAAAAATGGAAAAAAATCTCATAGTGAAGAAAGAGTTATGCCCATTAAGATATTGTAACTACACAAAGTGTGTCACAGACCTAAGAGTCTTGCCCATAACTTCACCTTAAGCTATAGTATGGTATATGCACAACTAAGTCCAACACAAACAAATTCACCCAACAATAGACACACGTCCAACCACAGCCTTAAAACATCCCATCAATCAATACTTAGCCAATACAAAGCAAAGCAAGGAACATAACATTCATTCAAGTAAAGAAACCATAATTCACAAGTATAGGTGGCACCCAAGGAGGATGCCTTAAATTTATTTATATGAAGAATGTTACAATGTGAGATAGAGGAGCGCGACCAATTGTATGTAGTTCATTTACAAACTATAATTACACACGGCACAACTTCCTACAAGAATTGTCAATCCAACCTCTGAAACAACCACATGCCTACCTCTTACAGGTCTCGTCTTCTTCTTCTTCTCACTCAACCAATGCAATTCACCCTACTAGCCTAACTCTGAACTTAGCACGGACCCCATAGCTCCTTTACACTAGAATGAATGATCAATGCTTTTATACCTTAGCACTTTTTAGGTGTTCTCCTTTTATACGAGACTTGGCTTGCACTTGCAAGCCCCTTCACTCTAAGGTGGACCCAAGTGCCATTCATCAATTTTGATTTCTTTGGTGCCTTGTCTGTTGATTGTCCGAGTCCAACAAGTGCATCCAATTGCGCCCAATATTCTTAGCAGTAAGGCCAAGTCACCAACTTGAAACTATGCCTCCCTCCTATCATAATGTTCCCAATGCTTCATCCTTTCTGTTGCATTTTTCAATTGAACATGAGTCATCTCCAGTATGTTTTTCCATCCCTTCATGAACCCCAAGTCTAATGGGTTGCACCCATAGTAGCCTTACAGAACTATGTGGGGTGTCAACGGTTGCTATACATTTTCCAACTCAAATGCATTGTATCCTATTTCATAAGTCTCTTGCATGTTGTAATTAATTTGGGTTGCATACAACAACTTTGGCCAATTCGATTGGTGTGCATGAGAAAACTGCCTTCGGTAATCCTCCAAAAGGCCATTGATACATTTTGTCTGCCCATCGGTCTGTAGATGATAACTTGATCTCATCATCAGCTTGGTTCCAACAAGCTTGAACAACTCTATCCAAAACCATCCCACAAACCTTGTGTCTTTGTCTGGCACAATGCTCCACAAGAGATCCCAATACTTCACAACATTCTTAAAGAACAACTTTGCAACTTTTTCTACTACACAAGGTACCTTCGTTGGCATGGATACTACATACTAGGAAAATCAGTCAACAACTACCATGATCCCATTATACCCTTGTGAAACTAGAAGTTCTGTAACGAAGTCTATAAAGACACTTGCCCAAGGTCTCTCTAGCATTAGACAATTTTGTAGTAGACCAACCTACATTTTAGTGTCTATGTTGTCTTGTTGGAACACAAGACAAGTCTAGATGTATTCTTTTATGTCTCACCTCATACATTCCCAATAGTAACCTCATTCCAACAATACCATTACCCTTCACTATATTGAATGAACTATCCAAAGTGAATCATGGCACTCCCTCAAGAGTTCCTTCCGAAGGTTAGATGACTTAGGCACATAGATGCAATTACCAAAGTACAAAAATAGGTCATCCATCCAAAATTTCCTTGTTTTCCCCTCCTTTACCTATTTTATGATGTTTAAAGTTGTGGGATCCTTGTGTATGATCCAGGTGGATATCGGGGGCCACCCACCTTTTCCAAATGGCTCAAAACAGTTTTCTCGCCATTTTGGCAATTTACTATTTTTAGCAGGTTTTCACTTCTGGGGCCATTTTGAGGTCCTAAATGAAGTTTCTTCGAGATCAAGGTTCTCAATGATAGCCGAAGGCATCATTGAGCCCCCAAAATGAATCTCCTCGATGATACCTTTCCAACGAGATATCACACGCCTAAAACGGAGATCATATGCAAAAGTTACGACCCCGGGAAGTTGATGCACCAACTTACCCAAACGGGGCCCACATGACTTTTGGCGCTTCATCTCCTAGGGTTAGGTTTTTGGATGTCTAGGACTTTTGAAATTCCCGATTATTGTAAAAAGGCCTCCAGAGCCTCATTGTAACCATCTTCTTGCGAATGCGAGTAGCCGTCACATCTCTTCTCAGAGATAAGCTGCCACCATTCTAGCGACTCTTTCACTCTGTATTTTTACAGTCTCTGTACATTTCTTTGATTAATAGAAATCGTGTATTACTGTATATATGTGTTTATGGTTGCATCTCTGATACATTTCTATTATATTATTGAATATCTGCAATATCTCTGTGCATTTCT
>ML814831.1:46761-63025 GCA_009831015.1 Picea engelmannii | reverse complement strand
TTATTATTATATTATTTCCTTCTAATTACATTGTGGGTCTATTCATTACCCGTCAACTACTAAGTGGTCATATTCCATGATTATGTCCACATTACATTCATTATCCCCTTGGGTACCTCCCTAGGTACTCCATATTATCCTCACTAGGTACATTACATTCCATCCCCCTTGGCATGTTTCATCCTTGAAAAATGGGAATAAGCCATATAATATGACCTACTAAGCAATGTAGTCAATTGGTACCATGCATGAGAATCCATCCAACCTAGTGTAATGTGGACATGGGGTGAAACTGTGACCTTTCCTTGATCTTGATTTTGGTTTCTTCTTGGGATCCTTGTCTTCACCATACTACTTTGATATCTCCATGAATTGCTTTTAGTCTTCCATGTGCCTCCATGTTGGTTTCCTTTTTGGTTCCATGTTGATCCATAGTAAGTTTTTTGACACTCATGCCCTTTCCTTGATGATTGTTGTGTCTTTGAGTGGTGCTCATGATAATATACAACAACCTTAGCTATCGATTCTTCTTTCTTTGACTCTTCAACATGTGGTTCCTTAGCTTCTTCTTCCTTTTTATGCCCTTCATGGTTCTTTTCTTCAAGTGATTCTATAGGTTCTTCTTCCAATTCAACCCTAGACTCTTCATATGATGTGCCATTAGGGATTGTAATTTGTTTCCCTACAAGGACTTTAGGTGCCCCGTTAGGCCCTTCTTGCTTAGTAAGAGAAATATCTTGCAACGTTATGTTTTTTTTCTTGTACCATAGTTTCAAAAACTTCTTTTGCACATTTATATTAACTGTACCAGCCAAGTCCATCCAAGGATATCCAAAAGCAAAATCCACATCATCCATATCTAAAGCATGAAAATTTGAATGCAAAACATATTTATCCATAATAATCTGCAAACCTTTAAAAATTTGAACATTTTCACCCTCAACTTATGTGCTTTGAATATGTTTTGCAGGAATTTGCAATATTTTAGCCCATTTAACATTGATGAGATTATGCTTGCAGCCTGTGATAATATAAACAACGACCTTCTCTTGTTGAATACATCCATGAACCTGTAATATGAAGTTGTTACATGAAAATAAATCCCTAGTGCTCTTCTTATCCTTAGTAATAGAAACAATAACCTTCTATTGTTGAATACATCAATGAACATGTAATATGAAGTTGTTACATGAAAATAGATCCCTAGTGCTCTTCTTATCCTTCTTCACAACATGATACCACCTGCCTAAAAATACTTTTTCATATTCGTCATTTGTAAATGCCATCATCTTGCTATGGTTAAACTATTGCCACCATATGTCTGCATTGTCTTGTAAAAGATTATGAAGAGAAAATTTCCAAAACGTTGTCCATTTATCCTTCATTTCTTTGATGTATTCTTCAATACTAGGACCATCATCTTTTCTTGTAAAATATATCTTGCTTGTTATAACCCAAAAATAGAACTAGGGTTTGAAAAAAATCACTTACTTTTCAATGGAGCTTCTTTATGTAGCCATGGTTTGAGGCAGCGAATGTAAAATGATTGTAACTTCCACTATACTTCTTAGATTAGATTTTATGACCAAAATTATGAAATTCCATGGCTTTTATGGATATATTGGCATTGGTTTGATTGAAATCTTTGCACTTTATCATAATATATCCAATTTGTAAACCGTGTGGCCATCATCAAGAAAAAACCCTAAAAATAATTGATTTTAAATCGATGATAACTCTACTTCTAGGACTCTATTTTGGAAAATTTTGTTTTTTGAAATTGTTTTTTTTTCAAGAAGAACTCAGATCTATTGTTGGTTTCTTCAAATTATGCACATAAAGTTTCAGAAACCGACTTGAATGTTGTCGCCCTCCTTTTTTTTCTGTCAAAAATACGTTTAAAAAAAGTTCTCCCACTTTGTGCCCAAGAAAGAGATCTAATACCACTTGTAGTAAACCATGATAGATATAAGTGAGATTAAACCATAAAACTTGAGAGATAAAACCTTAAACTCCAAAGATACCAAAACATTCACCATGAACAACAAAAAAATATAGAGAGAAGAATCCTTAAGGAAGGGTAACACCATAAATACTCCTTATGGAAGTATGCTCCATAATCCATGCTTGCTACAATACCAATAATCCATCACACATCCAATACAATGATACTCATGTGTATTTATACTTTCTCATGAGTATTCCTAGTGGTCCATGCCAACTACCTCTTATTATTATATTATTTCCTTTTAATTACATAGTGAACATGTTCATTACCCTTCAAATATTGAGTGGGCCTATTCCATGATTATAGCCACATTACATTCATTATCTTCCTAGGTATGTCCCAAGGTACCCCATATTATCTTGCTTGGTTACATTACACAACGAAAAGTTTTCCTAACAAGTAGTGCCTCCATGCTTGTAGGCAATGTACAATTGCAATCATCTCTTTCTCATGGGCGGGGTACCTCTATTCATGATCTTGTAGCTTTATGCTCTCATAGGCCACTAGATGACCTTCCTTTGGAAAAAATCCTCTAATGGAAAAACATGAAGCATCTGTCTGCACTTCAAATCACTGCTCAAAGTCTAGTAGCTTCAACACAAGTGCTGAAACATGTATGTGCTTTATTTCATAAAATGTTGCTTAACACTTCTCTGTCTAATTCCATGGTTTTTTCTTCTTTAACAAATCACTAAGTGGTGCCAAAGTCTTATAGTAACCTTTAACAAATTTACAAGAGTAGTTAGCTAAAGCAAGGAAACTCCTCACCTCATGAAATTTTCTCAGTTCCTCCCAATCCTCAATTGCTCTTATCCTTGTAGGATCCATGAAAACACATCCTTGTCCAATCTAAGGGCCCAAGAATGGAATTTTGGTCTACCCAAAGACACACTTGAACATCTTCAAGTAAAACTAATTTTTCCTCAGTGCCTCAAAGACTTCTGCCAGATGCCTCTTATGGTCTTCCATACTCTCATTGAACACTAGAATGTCATTAAGGCATACAACCATTGACTTGCCAAAGAATGGTCTGAACATATCATTTATCAAGATGCGAAAGGTAGCTAGAGTGTTGCACAACCCAAAATGCATAATAATAAATTCAAAACTTCCATACCTTGTCACACAGATTGTCTTTGGTTCATCTTATTTTTTAATCCTTACTTGGTAGTATCCTTGCCTCAAGTCTAACTTTGAGAAAACCTTGGCCTTAGCCAACTTATTAAAGAAATATGCTTCCAAAGGTAAGGGCTATCGAAGCTTGATGGTTTGCTTGTTCAATTCATGATAATCCAAGTACATCCTCCATTTTGGTGTATCGTTCTTCTTTTGGAAGAGGACTAGTGTGCCATACATGGACCTTGAAGGAATGAAGCCAATGTTAATGATATTAGTCAACTATTGCCTGAACCCTTCCAACTGGGGTCTAGAAAGTCAATAAAGAGCTCTAGTTGGAGGTTTCAACCCCAATTCAAGCTCAATATGATGGTCAATGGTGCACCTACGAAGGATCACTTTAGGAAAAGAATTAGGATTTCAATCTGCAAACTTCTCCAACACATTGGAATTTCTCGTGGAACAGGTGTCCCCAGTCCACCCTCATCCACTTCCCCAATAACTACTGCAAAATGTTGAGATTCTGGGCACCTGACTTCCCTCTTCATGCTTAATGTAGATACAATCCACACCTTCCTGTTCAACTTCCTTGCTATTGTGAACACAACACAAGCATTCCATCCACCATGTATCACCAACTCATCCACACATGACATGAGAACTAACTGCATTCTCCTTAGGGATTCCTGCCTAAGAATGACTTCAAAGTTATCCATCTACAATACTGTAAAGTCTACATGACCCTTCCATTTGTCCAACTGTATGTGAACTGCAACTGCAACCTCAACTACTGCCTTAGCCTTAGAATGAATACCTTCAATGAAGCATCACACAATCCAACTCTATGTCTGAGTTCACTTGCCAACTTCTTAAATAAGTTGTGTGAGGCACTAAAATCTACCAATGCCTTTATTGTCCTTACATTGATGATCAAATTTATACTTTACAATTTGACACGTGCAAGAAAGAGAAGCATCACAAAAAATGTTATTAAATGCATATCCTACATGATCTCATATAGGACTATGGTACACCATATTTTTTTTCTATGGGGCATTAGGGACAACTACCAATATGATAGTGATAAACTAGCAATTACCTCCAAAGGTGCAAAGACACATTGATAGATCAATGTAACTAGAGGAACATCATATCAACATTATGTGTAGAATATAATATTCAAATCAAAAGTAGTGCAACATATATGAGTTGATGAATTCCATAGAAACACATAATAATGAGATTGTAAACAAGGCATAATATAGGATTAGATATTTGTCATAGGAAGACATTTAGTTTGGCATATACATTGTCCTTCATTTGTGAATAACATTTAAAGGAAAACATTGATGAGATATGAAGGTCATACAAGGACCTAATTGTGGATATGGTAGTGAATGGCAGGCCTTGACGGTCAATGTTGCTAATGTTTATTGTTGCCTTTTGTAATGCCATGCCTTGAGATGTATGTATTGTCAAACTCTGTGACATTAGAATGAGAAGTTGTGTACCAACCCCCCTTGTTACGAGGGGGATTGGCACATAATTTGGATTAGAAACATCCTATGATGGACCTTTGTAGTTGATGAAGTCAACAACAATAAATGATGGTAATTCTAGGGGATTAGAATTGAGTCTATAGAAAATGGTAGTAACTTTACTAAATGCTCCATTAACAAGGCCTATTGCGACCCATAAGTTGCTTGTTAGAATCATTTGTTGGCCATTTCATAAAAAAACTTTTCATTTAGCTTGTAATCTTCAATATCAAATATCAATAGACATCTAACATTTCCTTTGCTCTACATAACATCGTTTAATTGGCATGCTTAGCAATTTTAGCATCTATTTATTATGTAATGAGACACAAACATTAGTTGTGTGTAAGTGCATATAATTTTGAAATGTTTAGTGTTTGCATGTGTCAAGAAGAAATCTATCCTAGACATGAGAAGGTTCCACTCCTCTAAAGTAGGATTTTCATTTATGATGTTGAAAGGAGGTTTCAAAAAGTGACTTTAGAAGGGTCGCTACCTTGTTGCCAAAAAATAATGTCTAGTGTGACAATTGTGTCAAATCTTTGCCAAAGTGTGTTGCCATGTGATATTCCCACATGCATCATAATATCCTTTACAAGTGGTGGTTGCTCAATGTCATCAACAAGGATAATCAAGTGCTAACTAAATGTGGTGTTGCTATGGCTAGGGAATACTTCACACAAATGGTCATCAATGCATGAAAACATTTTTGGGCATATAAATCTCATCTCACCAATGATAATGTTACAAACATGCCTAATTTCTTCTTAGAGAGTTGGCATAGATTGTCCCTTGAGAGGATGCATGTCCTTTATAGTTATTCAAAGGTTAGCACGTATTGTAATTGGATTTATGTTAAATTTTGTGATGCTAGTTGGTGCAAGTAGTAACAAGGGATTGATTTTGTTGATAGAGCCTAATAGAAGTACATGTTTAAAGCATCTAATTAAGTATGACTTTCATGTCCTTGTAGTGTCCTAGATGATCATTTTGAGTGGAGGGGTGTTTGTGTTTTTTGTAAAGCGAGTTAGAATACTGTTAAAATCTATACTTTGGGTGGGGGATAAGGAGTTAGGGGAAGGGGGAATGCAATAGGGAACATGTTGAATTTGGTCGGTTCACTGATTGAAGTCTATGAATTATATGGATATCTGTTGCAATTGTATAGGGATAAGGGTATAACTCTAGCTGTGGGTGGTGTCAAAGTTGCAATGTCCAAGTGTGTTTAGGTCATTGAGTTGGATCTTGTCACCATAGTGGTGTTGAGACAAGATTTTCCATTTGTCCAATTCCATGGGACAATGGGCATGCGTTTCATCAACAAAAGTATCTTCAAATTCACTATTTTGAGGTTCTTCAAGTGTTCGGTCAACATGCCATGCTACATATGATTTTTTTTTAATCTATTCCTAGAGTGCTATAATGTCTACTTGGAGGAACCAATGTGTTTAAGGATTTACATAAAGGTTTGTTGAGGATGAGCTTGCTGCAATACAAATCAACGTAACAATCTACATCCAAAGAAGGAATTTCAAAGTATAGAGTTAAGACATGGACAATCATGCCATGGTATTTTTTTCCACTTTTTTTTTGTTTCCAATGAGTAACAAAGGAACAAGATCTTGTAGATTCAATAAGTGGCAACACTTATAGAGAAATAGGGTATTTATTTATTTATTTATGCATCAATGAAGCTTGTTGTTGAAAGGGAGTAATCAACATCATGTGTAACATGCCTAAAAATCCTTTTGTTGGAATTTAAGGAAGTAAATGACCGACTGCACATTGTTAGTGGAAGTTTTTGTAGCATATGGCATGTCTCATGTGCTCCTATGTCCTATTCAAAACCAATTTCTGTTAAGAACTCTTGAATTGCAACCACAAGAGGATCTTGTGGAGGCACATCTTGTGAGGCACAACTTTCTAATTTTTTTTCTACTTTATATGCATACTTTGAAGTGTGCCTGAGAACAATGTGGTGAGAGAGAACATGCTAGCAGTCAACATTAGCTTTCCATAATAAAAGCATGCCATAGTTGTGGATGTTTAATCTATCATCATTTCGACCAGGGTTGTATGTTTTACACCCATGCTCATCAATGAACATAGAAGATGTAGTGTGAAGCTTCCATGGAACTTTATAATGACATTTGAAGGTGGATCATTGCTTGTGTAGGCATGAAGCTTCATGGAATTTTGTGTGTCATTGAATGTGGTTTACTAGTTCCTCATAATCATGAAATGGATCGGATGTGAATATTTCTATTGTTCTTAGAGCAATAGATTGTGCAAAATTGAGTTATGGATTGAGGGATTCCTTTGGTGGATTTCTCATGGGTTCCAATATGTAACATATGTATTAAAGAAAGACTTGGCGACATTGATCTCAACTAGGTTCCCTTAGTTGAATGTGCCAATATCATGTACATTCTCAACGATATGAAACCATGAATATGAGCAGACCCTCTATGTTTCCATTCAAACTTGTAGTGAACAAGAGTTATAAGAAGATGTGGGTGAGTGCTAGTGTTGATAATGAAAAATGAGAGTGAAAATAAAGGTTAGATGTTAGACTTGTAACAATTGTCTAGTGCATGGAGCCTTTTTTGTTAGACCTCTTTAAGGAAGATTGTGAATACGTGGTGCATGCATTGAGATGTAAGATGCGGGTTTACATTAATGTTTTGAATTCTCCAATGGTGTTGCTTGCTTACATTGGATGAAAGTTTATTAGACATGAGCTTGTGTAAATCAAGCCATTTGGTGTTTGTTGCACTAAGTGTCAAGAAAAATGTTGATAAGCCTAGTTGTGTGATCATATCAATAACTTCACCCCTAGATTTATGGTAAAAAGATCCTGTTCCATGAAACACTGAACCAAATATCATAACTTACTTCACAAGTCTATCATCAAACAAATGTTAAAAATAATGTTATAGATTTATTTATGAAAATTAATTTATCACAATAAAATACCATAGCACAGGTGGCGGTATTCAAGGATGGAGGATTGGCCAAATACAGCACGTAATTAGCGTTGGTGGCTTCAACCAAATGAGTTCCACAAACAATGGATCATGGATATTATTTGGAGATTTGAGGGAAGATTGACAGTGGCATGATCGTATCCAAGGATGAAGAATTGGCGGAATGCCTAGGGCAGGTGGCATTGCTGGACTCGGCCAAAGAGATGGCCGTATTGAAGGATGGAGGATTGGCCAAATGCAGCACGCAATTAGCATTGGTGGCTTCCACCAAACCCACAACGGATCGTGGATATTATTGGAGATTTGAGGGAAGAATGACAGTGGCATGAGCGTATTTAAGGATGAAGGATTGGCGGAATTCCGAGGAAAGGTGGCATTGCTGGATTCGGCCAAAGAGTTCATGAACATCAACGATATGCCCATGTCATTGTGTGATCCGCAGTGAGCAGGCAGAAATATCTGACACCAGTTCCTCGGACGACACTGCTCATGCCACCTTGGCAGCTGTCACTGTTCACAAAGAGAGTATAGTTGAACACGGTCTGTAAACCGCCGACAACTTTTTATTGGTAGAGTATACTAACTAGCACAGCAGTTAAATAGTTGCTGGTGAACGCCAAAAGTTGATAAGATGAAAAGAATCCTTAAAAGAATATATTAAATTTTATTATTGATTAATAAATAAATGGTTGAGCTTCATTTATCTGGTGTTAATATTTTAATTTCTGTTAATCACTTACGTGGCAATCAGTTAGCTATCAAAGTAATTTTTAAATATGATTAGGTAAATGTAAAAAAGTAAACACATAATCCAGCCATATTTAATCCTGTCCATAGAAAACTTATTAAGCACTAAACCCCTATTAAATCTGCCCATTGTCAATAGGTGTACGCCTTTTGGCCATCGTCACTGTGTTTGTGATGGGGTTGTTTAATTGTTTTATGTTTTGGTTTTTTGGGATGACTTAAATCAGTATGAAATTACAATTTTCTGCTATGTAAATTGTATTTTTTAATGCAGAAATGGATTCAGCGCCTTGAAAAACCTCTGCCAGAATTATACAAAAATAACTACTCAAATCAAATCTGAAGATCCAATCATCTGAAAATGTTTCCAGAAAATAAACCAAAACATAAAACGTTTAGCCTACACAAATTGTCTTAACAAAAAACAATTTTGAAGAACATTAATGATTAGCAGACTCATTATCTGAAACCTCCTACACTTCTTCACTAGATGGAGTATTTTCTTCTACATCCGCTGGTATCACATTAGACTACAGAAACTTAGTTGATAAAAGTTGACTAAGAATGTAGGCAAAACCAAAAATCTTAAAAGCTGTACTAAAATGACAACTACAATGGTTTGTTCCAACTCCCCAAATTTACCCATGGCTTCATTATACCAACAAAGAATGCATTCAACATGGCTCCAGGAGGGATTGCTTCACCACCACCCACCAACACTACCACTTCTGAAACATAAGTTAAAAGATACTCAATAGAAGTCTCTTACTCTATGTATGCATCATTTCTTTCTAAAGCTAGACATTAATAATTATACAATATCTAGATTAATCTAATATTGAATTTGATTATAGTAAGTCCAATATTTGTAACTCCAACAAACTTTCTAAACTAATCTAATATTAAATTTGATTATAGTAAGTCCAATATTTGTAACTCCAACAAACTTACAGATGAATTATGTGCTGTAAAGTACTTTCTCAACTTACAGATGAATGATGTGCTGTAAAGTACTTTCTCAACAAAGTTATTTGGATTCCAATATTGTCTTTCTTGAACAATGCTGTAAAGTACTTTCTCAACAAAGTTTATTTGGATTCCAATATTGTCTTTCTTGAACAACCACCTTCAACCACAACTTTTCAAACTAGCTTTTCTGACTGGAAGAATAGTTTGTGAATAGACAAACCAAAAAGATCTGCTTATTATCGTTATACAGGGAGTGTTGTGAGAAAGCTCAGCTTATTATCGTTTTACATGGAATGTGGGAAGTTGCTACAAGAGCCACACATGATCAAGCTCAGCTAGGTAGTGCATGTGTATATTTATAACTAGTTTGAATAGGTTATTACCTAATCTAAAATCTAATTTTTTAGAATTTTCTGTTTTGTGTTTTTTTATTGGTGTATTTTTTAGATATTGTTAGTACTAAATTAATATATTATTATTAGGTGATTAATTTGGTGCATGAGATTCTTTTGTTTGTGGGATAAGAGATCTTCTAATTTCACTAGATATTAAAAAATACTTTCCAAATTTTTTTTGTCGAATCCCTTTCAATATATCTTTCTAATAAAAAAACTTTTGTTTTTACTAGATATTCTCTATTTTTACATATCCTTTTTTATAGCCCCCAATACTTATAAACCCTCAAGTACCTTATTCCATGTTCATCACTTACAATATATTGATTCTATTTTTCTCAATTTTAAAACTCCTTTTATATCTTAACGTGATAAGATTTTGGTCAACAAAATAAAACCCTAATAATCCATGCTAAATAACTTCACTACACTACATTGTGTAACCAATAAAATAAATGGACTAATAAATTAGTTACAAAAAAAATGGCTACAATATGACTGCTAAAAAATAATGAGTCAAGTGCGGCTATGTGTAGTTCTCCCATTTTTCATCTCCCTGTGTTTTTCGTTTCGTTTTTCTACCACATTGTACGCAAAACCCATAATCAGTACTCTTTATACTAATCATAATTTCAAACATTTGCATGATATGAGCTAAAGTTTGAAATGCAAATATAAGAATATTCATTAGTTTGAGAAGTAATTAGAGAATAAAGATGTAAATATATAAAATTGGATTTTAGGAAAATTTATGAGAAATAATGGGAATATTTATTTTTATTTATTATTATTATTATTATTATTATTTTTTATTTTTAATGTTTGAGGTTAAGAAAAAGTATTGGGTTTGGGTTTCATTTTGTTAACCAATATTTTATTACCTTAATTCATAAGAAGGTTTTATAATTATAAAACATAAAATCAATATATTGTAGGTGTTTTGGGGAGGGGGAGTATTATAAGTATTGGGGGTACAAAAGGGGTATCCCTTTAAATCCCCACCCAAGATCAAAGAGTGTTCCTTTAGAATCCCTTTCTTTTTAATAGTCTCACAAAAAACCTCCCTGTCTAAGTAAGGACCACAACAATTAATCAACTTCAACTTTTTATCCAATTCTTTTACAGTTCCTTCCAGCATAATCCATGCAGAAGTCAAGTAGGCATTGAAATCAACGTTTTTTGGATTCCACACAGATAATAAACCACCTGAAAGTCTAGTAGAATCCACCCCATAAGAATACCACTTTGGAAGAATCTTAACAATAGTTTCCCTTGCTTTAGTAGCACTGATCATAGTTTCCTGTAATAGTAAGACATCAGATTTTCTAAGTTCTATGAACCTTTTAAGGGCTAAGTACTTTATATAGCCCCCCACTCCCCTAACATTTAGTGTGGCCACAATCATTTTTTAACTCTAGCTAGGTCTTTTTGTGATCTAAGCGCCCTTGGACCAACATTCAGATTAGTACCACACGTAACATCTTTTGCCTTCTCAATACCTAATTTCCTCTCACTTCTAGTCCTCAGAGGCGAGAAATCCTTCTCCAACCCTCCCTGAACAACCCCTTTCAACAAAGTTGCCTCACCGGCCACAAGTGGAGCATTCATATTCCTAAGTACTTCCTCCTTTTCCAACTTATCCACAGACTTATTTATCAAATCTCCCCCAACAAAAATTGGCAATGGAGATCTGTTGAGAATGTCTCTATAGGACGAGATATAGTTAATGATTGAATTCTCTATCTCATCCAACACTCTCATACCTGTTTGAACTAAATTCAGATTACTGAAAGTATCTTCACCTACCCCGAAAGGATCACTGTCTAGTGCGGGAAAAGAAAAGGACTCAGTCCTCCCCTTCTGATCTTCTAAACTCACTGTATCAGGGGTTACCTTAGGTATAGTATAACATTCAGGGCTCCCCCCTATACCTGAAGATCCTTCCTTCCAAACCTCAAAACCTTTCGATAATTCCTGACTACTATCCTCACTAGTACTCAACTCGGAACTCCTCGATCCCAAACTAACTCCGACAGCCAAAGCTTCAGAAGGAATCTTTTCTGCTAACCAAATCCTCTCTCCATATGCTATCAAATTAACTCATGTGCATATTATTGCATTGTTCTGAACCAGATTGCACGACTGTATCACAATCCCCCCCGGCTGAGACTCAAACCTCCCATCCACAAAACAATCTTTAACTCCCTCTCCCCCAACTCTACCAACTTCCAACGAAACTACACCATGAAACTTCCCTATCCCCTCACTAGGGCCTTCACAGTCATAGTGACTTCCCGAATCTAACCTCCCTTCTAGAAATTCCCCACTCTTATGAATCACTCGATCAATACCCTTCTTTTCCCCCACAATATTAACATAAAGTGGAAAATAGCTATTTAAGCACAAGATACTTGACTTACCCGACACTTGATCGCTTTCCAGATCCGACGGTTGCCTATGCCTGTGCCATTCTTCAGTTGGAAGATTCATAATAGAAGACTGTAGCTCTAAATCTTCTCCAACTAAGACATCTTTCGGTTCTAAAACCAACTTTTGATGAGGACCGATACAGTTATGCCTTAAGTGCCCCGTCGCTTTGCAGTCAGTGCATCTGAACATCACTCCCAAGTAGTCCAGTTTCTATAAGTAAGCCACTCCATTCCACACGATCCCAATCTCGGCCGACAGACCATCAAACAAGTCCATTTCCACAAGAAATTTACCCATCTGCCTGTCTAGTCCCGAAAGTAAACCGGGATCCACATATGAAAACTTGTCAATCACGTTTCTGATCAACCTAAATGCTTCCCAATTCCAAACAATGAGCGGAAAACCGGGTAAAAGAACCCACAAGTGTCTGTATCTGATCACCTCTTTCTCCGGGTTGAAAGCCACATGCCAACGTTTAAGCATGAGGCTCCCATTTTTCACAATCCATACCTTATTTAGAATAAGTTCCACATCCTCTAAGATCTGAAACAAGAAACAAAACCACCCTTTGGATAGTATGTACGCCTCTGGTAAGTAACCCAGAACGAGACCCCAACAATCAACGATCCAAGTGTGAATATCCCTCGCAACCATAGCTCTGTACCCAAACCTGCCAACTAGAGCCTGAAGAGAGTATTGGCTAGCTTCATTCATCCCTATATCCCTACCAAGGGTTAACTTTAATTTATCTTTTCTATCTCTCCAAGGCTTTAAGCCCGATCTCTGTAAAAACTCCCTTATGTTGTTAGCTCTAACAATCACCGCCTCAATCGTTTCCTTCCCGGACCCTATCTCTACTCCCCTCACAAGAATGTCTTTCCCAAGATCCAACTCCGCCTCCACCTTCACCAGGTAACTACGCACAGGCATAGGTATAGTTTGCACCCCCTAGCCAAACCCCGCGAAAGCCTTAACACTAGCTCCCTACACTGTAACACTACCAGACATCCTTTTCTTCGAACCCTTCCCACCGCTAAGCTTGGACGGAAAAGACAACAAGGTTTGCCTCTTCCCACCCTTTTTCAATTCCCAGGCAAAAAGGTCATTAATGACCTCAAATACTCTGTTGTCCTTGTTTTCGCTAGAGGCCTCACCATCTATCCTGTACGGGGGTCGGATCTCTAGACCCGCATTGAGAAAAGTCTCCCTCACGTCATCCAATACCCGATTCCTTCTAATCCTAAAGAACTCCTCCCTATAGTCCTCATATGACTTTAATAAGCCACCCTGGCTCCACCAACGATCATCCTCCATCTCCTCTACTAGTCTCGAGGCATTTACAACCATCACTTACCAAACCCTAAAGCAACTGACATAACCCTTTACCACCATCAAAACTTCTCCCGAAACCACTTAACTTCGATAACTCATACATATCTCAACTGAAGGCACAATAACTACCCTCAAAGCCCTAAACTAGTAGTGTTGGCCTTCAACCAATCTCTATTCGTGATATTCTATAGCTTCAGGGTTAATATGATCAACAAATGATTAAGTTCTCCTATGGAAAAAGGGTATGATCATTAGATAGAAAACCATAAAAAATTGCCTCTTTCATTTTTTGATCCTCAAATCATAGGTTATATGTGTGAGAGGGATGTGTCTATCAAGATAGAAGAACAAACCCAAACTTAACTCGAGGACCAAAAAACTTATTTAAAACTCATTGAAAATGCACTTAATTACTAAACTAAATGTAACTCATTGAAAAATGCACTTAATGTATATCGATTATAGATAGAAAGAATTAAGAAATGTTGTCTATATAGATTATAGATAAAACAACAAACCCAAACTTAATTTCATTGCAGATTAACAAAGTCAATAGTTGACTTCTGTTGCCTTTATTCTATATCTGTGGATCCACCTCATCTGCCATTAAAATAAAGATTGTAACGGATATAGAGTAAAGTTATAGATTATAGATAGAACAACAAACCCAAACTTAATTTGATTGCAGATTAGCAAACTCAATAGTTGACTTCTGTTGACTTTATTCTATATCTGTGGATGCACCTCATCTGCTATTAAAATAAAGATTGTAACGGATATAAAGTAAAGTTAAGAGACGTGTTGACTGTACTTCATATCGATTGAATGCACAGAATCTGCAATCAAGATAAATATTGATCATGGGAGAACAATGGTGAAATGAAAATGTCCAATGTTGTCCGAGCCCATAATTGAGTGGCATACTGAAATCAAAGAAATCAACGTGCATATTTCTCAACGAAAAGAACGAGTGAAGTAAACTGAAGAGCTCTAGAAAATTTGCTGAACAGAGAAAACCGTGAAGAAATAGAAAGAGAGGTGCAGTGATGAAGATGGAAGATGTAAAATATAGGCCCGAACAGGGAGGGGAGCTGAGCCGATTGACAAGATGTCCAATGACCTTCACCAACAGTTGACATTCGAGTTAAGTGATTCGATAGAAATCACGTGCACACATTCTGTGCACTGTACCAATGAAGAATATCTGTGTTTGCCAGACGTCGTTGACGAGAGGAATGCATAACAGGTAAACGGACAAAAATGAATACCATAGCACAGGTGGCGGTATTCAAGGATGGAGGATTGGCCAAATGCAGCACGTAATTAGCGTTGGTGGCTTCAACCAAATGAGTTCCACAAACAATGGATCATGGATATTATTTGGAGATTTGAGGGAAGATTGACAGTGGCCTGAGCGTATCCAAGGATGAAGGATTGGCGGAATGCCTAGGGCATGTGGCATTGCTGGACCCGGCCAAAGAGAATGGCCGTATTTAAGGATGGAGGATTGGCCAAATGCAGCACGCAATAAACATTGGTGGCTTCCACCAAACCCACAACGGATCGTGGATATTATTGGAGATTTGAGGGAAGAATGACAGTGGCATGAGCGTATCTAAGGATGAAGGATTGGCGGAATTCCGAGGAAAGGTGGCATTGTTGGATTCGGCCAAAGAGATCATGAACATCAACGATATTCCCATGTCATTGTGTGATCCGCAACGAGCAGGCAGAAATATTTGACACCAGTTCCTCGGACGACACTGCTCATGCCACCTTGACAGCTGCCACTGTTCATGAAGAGAGTATAGTTGAACACGGTCTGTACACTGCCGACAGCTTTTTATGGGTGGAGTATACCAATAATTGAACATGGGCACTGGGTTTGTGATAGGGGTTGTTTAAGTGTTTTATGTTAAATCTCTGAAGCATAACCATTCAAATCTGAAGATCCAGTTATCTGAAAAATGTCTTAAAAAATGTCCCCAGAAAAAAAACCAAAACTTGTTTAACCTACTACTCTTGTTGATATATTAATCAATTAGTCGACATATAACGTTTCACAACTTCATATTACAAGCTAATAAAAAAGTTTGAGTCTTGAGTGCTCCTACTGCTATCATACTGTAAATTACATATATACTTCAGTATATATGATATTTCCAAGCAATGTGGTTGCACATATCCTTTACAAATTGTCTTAACAAAAAAACAATTATGAACAACATTAATGATTAGCAAACTCATTGTTTTCCTGCACTTCTTCACTAGATGGAGTGTTTTCTTATACATCCATTGGTATCACATTAGATTAATGATTAGCAAACTCATTGTTTTCTTGCACTTCTTTACTAGATGGAGTGTTTTCTTATACATCCATTGGTATCACATTAGACTACATAAACTTAGTTGATAAAAGCTGATTAGGAATTTTGAGGCAAACTAAAGATCTTAATAGCTAGCATTCCAATTAAAATGGTCAAAGAGCTGTACTAAAATGACAACGACAACTGTCTATTCCAGCTCCCAGAATTTACCCATGACTTCATTATACCAACAAATAATGCATTCAACATGGCTCCAAGAAGGCTCCATACAAATAATGCATTGAACATGGCTCCAAGAAGGCTCCATACTCATTGTACATGCTAGGTTGCTTCACCACCACCCACCAACACTACCACTTCTAATATTTACAAAAACAGAGGTTAAAAGATAATCAAGATATATAATTTTTTTTTA